>JAPFBE010000127.1:0-128635 GCA_034336665.1 Luscinia megarhynchos | reverse complement strand
TAAATGATGGAGAGTAGTTTGAGGAGCTCGTCCAGCAGTTCCCTCATCCCCCTAGGATGGATCCATCTAGTCCCAGCGACACCTGTGAGCATCTGAGTGGCCTTTTCCTCATCTGTGTTTACTATATTCCCCCCCACATCCAATAAGGAATAGAGGTTCTCCTTGTCTCTCCTTTTTCCATTCACATATTTAAAAAATAATTTTTGTTATCTTCCACAGTAGTGGCCAGGTAAAGTCCTTATTGAACTTTAACTTCTCTTCTTTCTTCAAGACCTAACAACATCCTTAAACAGTTCCTGAGTTGCTTGCCTCTCTGTCCAAAGGTGATGCATCTTTTTTTCCATGAATTCCTGGAAAAAGCTCTATGCCCAACCAGGCCAGTCATTTTCATCACTAGATCACATTTTGGTGCAGAGAGACAGGCTGCTCCTGCTCCTTCACAACTTCTTTCTTGAAGTGTCTTCATCCTTCCGACAAACCTTTGTTTTAAAGGGCTACTTCCCCTAAAAATCAATGCCTGATTCAGTTATCCCCAAATGTGCATCCTTAATAGGCCAAAGTCTGCTCTCCATAATTCCAGTATAGAAGTTTTGCTGATGCCTCTAATTCTTTAACAAAATATTAAAAAACTCCATAATTTCATGGTCACTGTACCCTAAACTGCCTCTGACCACCACATCTCCCACCAGCCCTTCTGTTGGTGAACAGCTGGAGACAGCGCTTTTCTTGGGACTGAGAAGAGAAGGAAACCTCCCCCAAGTGCAGCCTGAAAGGTTCAGCCTGGAGGTGAGGAAACAGCAAAGTCCCTGCCAGGGCAGAATGCTGGTGGCCGAGGTGTCCCAGTGTGAGGCTGGGCCATGCCATGGCTCTGTGTGCCAGGAGCCGGCAGCACTGGATGCAGGGAGCCCAGGGAGGGCACAGCAATGCTGGGCTGAGAAATGTTGGGAGGACAGCGAGATGGGTGTGTGCAGCCAGCCAGGGCAGAGGGACAGCACGCACAGGGGCACAGGTTGCAGGAGAGATGGCCAAGGGCTGGGCAGGGCTGGCAGGGCCAGAGGCACCTAGGCCTTTGTGCCCTGGGCTGGCAGCACCTCTGGAGCCCCACAGGAGGAACTTTCCTTACAGGGGCTGCACTTTGCTGCTGCCTCGGCCTTCCCTGAGCAGGCTGGCAGGGCTTGCAGGGTGATGCCATTTGTCCTTGCTGCCCCTCCCATCCCAGTGCCCCAGGAACAGCCCCGGGCCACCCGTGAGGGACAGGCCCTACTGGTCCAGGCCTGGCCTCAGGCCTTGGCCTTTCTGCTGCCTCCAAGCAGCCCAGGTCATGCTCAGCACTGCAGTTCCTGCTCACAGCCTTTGGCTCCTGCAATCCTGCCCTCAAGGATCTGCTCTCAGCAGTCCCTAGGGAACCTTTGGCACTTCCTGCCCTCAGTGAAGCCAGTGATGCTCCAAGGGACTTGGAGTTTTGCTTCTGACTCCTTGAGCAGCTTCTTCAACCTTCTCTCAGTGCCTGAGGCTCCTGGACTCAGCCCCAAATCCACCGTGGGGATCATTGACATACAGAAAGATTTCAGGAGCTCTTTATCTTCCTTCATTTGTCTTCAAGTCTCCAGGTTTTGTGCAACTGATTGGAGCCAGTTTAGAGTTCTGTCAAGGAAGGAGATTTCAAAGCGCGCCTCATTAATTTTTGTTTTAATAATAGGCATATTATTTAATTTTTAAGTTCGGGCTAGAGGTGATTTATGCATTCCGTAAATTATCTCAGTGCTGAATGTCTCCTTAGGAGGTTTGGACAGAGACTAGAATGAGCTTCTTGCAGCTGACCCTATTGGGACAAACTGCTCCTCACCCCCAACCTCACTGTTGCTGAAATTGGCCATGTAGGACTGAAATCCCCAAAATATTAAAACAAAATTATGCATTTTTCTTTGTAAGTAAAATTTATAATAATAGTTTATAATTAAAATTACAAAAAGTTTTCTTTTTTATAAAAATATTTGTCTGTATTTATTACCTTATTTTTATATTTATGTAAAAAATCAATACATTTTTAGCAACCAAAAAAATTTTGGTCCATTGGTTCTAAGTAACACATTTCCCTTCATTAGTTAATTGACCAATATTGGCTCATCATTTCTCCCTCTTTGTGCTTATTAGTCCTATTTATAGTCCTTTAGTATTTTTTAAAATAATTTTCTGGATCTGGCTCGGCATTTGGAGGGAGACACTTAGGGACTCTGACAGACAAATCAGGCCCTGGGGGAGCTCTTGGGGGTCCAAGGATGCACCTGGAGCTCAGGGAGCGGAATCTGGGGCCCTTCGGGGTCCGGGCAGGCACTGGGGGCTCTGATGGGGTTCTCTGGGGCGTGGGGGATGATGGGAGTTGTAGGCTCGGGTATAATACAGTTTAATTGGGCCGTGAAGCATCATGGCAGTTCTGGTCACAGCTACAATGTCTCTGGATGGGGCATGGGGCATGATGGGAGATGAAGTCATGCTCTTCTCTGACTGAGGAGGATGATGGGAGCTGTAGTCCTGGAAGTGGCTAGAAACGGGTGTTTGGGAGTCCGGGATGGCACTTGGGGGACACCTTTGCATCGCAGCCATGACTTGAGGTCCTCAGGGGGAACAGTTCGGGTACACTTAGGGGGAGCTTGGGGAGCTCTAACTGGGCTCTTTAGGGTGCAGTGCATGACAGGAGTTTTAGGCGCTGAACTGTGTTATCAGGGAATCTGTGGGGTTGGGAGCATTCAGGGAATCGAGACGCTTTTTGGGGAGGTCCCGAGTGGGCGCTGAGGGAGGCAACGTAGGGATCCTGGAGGGTCTCAGGGACACTTATGGGACACATGGGGGGACAGATACCAGGGTTCTGTGGAGCACGGGGCATTATGGGGGTTGTAGTCCTAGCTCCAATGGGGCACAATCGGGCCGTGGGGCATGATGGGAGTTAGAGGCAAAAAGAAAAGATGGCGCTGGCGCCAGGCACTGCCCCTGAGGCTCCGATCCCCGGCGTTGATTGACTGCGGGCAGTGATCATCGGAGGCAGGAGCAGCCCATTCAACCCCTGCAATCTCTCCCAGTACAGCCCAGTGCATTCTCACTGCCCCTCCAGGCCCGACCAGTACAGCCCAGTCCCTCCAAGTACACGTTAGTTCATAACCAGTGCCTTCTAGGACCCCCCCCAGTGTCACCCATAGTGTGCCCCAGTGTCCCTCAGTCTTCCCCACACTGTTTCAAGTGTCCCCTGTTTTTCCCAGTATTCCCCAGTATCACTCACAGTATCTCCAGTTGGCCCAAGTATCCCCCAATTTTACTCACAATATTCCCAGTTTTCCCCAGTATGACCCAATATCACTCCCAGTATGTCCCAGTGTGTCCCACAATGTTCCCAGTGTTTCCCAACATGTCCCAGTCTTCCCCAGTGTTTCCAAGGAAACTTGAGCTTCTCACGGTTGCCATGGCACCAAACCCAGCAGTGGGGTCAGTGCAGTGTCCATGGCCACAGCCCCTGGCAGTGGCGCTGGGCAGGTTGGGATGATGATCCACCCTCACAGCTGGCCCAGGGCAGCTCTGCAGTGGTTTTGGTGGCACCTTGGGCTGGCACACACCTGAGGAGTGTGTCTGTTTGCAGTGGGGAACATTAGGAGATTTAGATTGCTTAAAAAATAAAATTTAAAAAAAAAAGGAAAAACATCTTCTTGCCTGAGTACCGTCAGTTCTCCAAAGCAGGTCCCAGATGAGTGAGGACAGACAGGATGGGGTTGGGGAATGTGGAGGAAGGTTATCCACACTGGGTCAGACCACCCTTTAAACAATGAAATACACCTTTCAAATAGGAATGTGTATTTCTTACAAGGTCTTTGTAATATTTCTCCATAACTGTAGTAGGAAACCTTCCCATGAGCAGCACCAAACCAGAGGGAAATCAAGGCACAGCCGTGGTTTGTCAGGACTTGCTTGATCTCAAGGAGCCCTGTTGCGTGGCAACCTGGTTCAAGCCCAGCAAGGTGACTCTAACCCAGAGCCACTCGGGCCATACACTCCTTACACCAATGTGGTAGACAGGAAATGGCGTTTATTCAGGGGTCGCAGGGGTTTTTTTGATGGGCTATCAGTGTCATTTCCTTTAGCTCACGTCCGGCCGGGTCCGGAGCAAGGGTCTGACCGCAAGGGGTGGGGGGAAGAGTTGTCCCTGGCTGTCCCTCACAATCCAATATCTTCCGTACGCAAATCCCTAACTCTCCACACCTCCTCCCTCCCTCATGATTAGTAAAAATCATATTATGGTATAAAATGTAGACGTTTTAAAATTTCATGTGTTAGTAAGGTTAGTATAAAATTGTAAATGTGTTAGTAACAGGCATGCCTTAAAGTAATTGTCGGTGTTTGACGAGCATGTTGTTAACGGTTTCCAAACACTTTTTAACGAATAGCACTAATTTGTGAAATATGCAAGGCTCGAAGATTAGTGTTAGTAAGAGTATAGTGAGTGGGCCTATTAAGGTAGAAATTAGGGTGGTGAGCCATGGGGACAGGTTGAACCACGACTCGAACCAGCCCTGTTGAGCTTCTCTGTCCATTTTTCTGAGGTTCAGTCGGTCTCTCAGTTCGGCCATGGAGTCTCTGACGACTCTGGTGTGGTCTGAATAAAAGCAGCATTCCTCTTTCAAGGTGGCACACAGGCCTCCTTGCTGCATGAACAAAAGGTCTAGTCCTCGCCTGTTTTGGAGGACGACATCTGAGAGTGAGGAAAGGGATGTCTCTAGGGAAGAAATGGATTTCTCGATCCTCTGCAAGTCCTCGTCGATTGTCATCTGTAGTTGAGCCAGTCTTTGGTGTCGGGTTGCGAGGGCTGAGATGCCCGTGGCAGTGCCGGTGGCTCCTAAACCAAGGATCATTGTGATGGTGATGCCCGTTACCAGTTCTCGGTTGTGGAGCTGGTCAGGTTCCTCTAGCAGGTGGTACACTTCCTCTTCCTTGCGATACAGAACTCTGGGGACAATGAGAACTTGGACACAAAAGTCAGTAGAGTGATCAGAATTTGTCAAGGAGTACACATGGGCTTACCTCTGACTGTTGACAGACCCACATTCCCAATGCAGCAGGGATCACCCACTGGAACTTTCCCTCTTTAAGTTTGACAAATTCCCGGCAGACGTTGCCCATTTGTTTTGCCAAGGTTGCATTGCCGAAGCATTTGCCCTGGCCCGTGACCTGGCTTAGGGTAATGCCTCTCCAGGGGGTGTCCAATCTGTATTGGCATGGATTGTTTGACTTTGAAAAGATGAGTGGGAGATCGAGGGCAACCCCTTTGTAAAAAGGGGGTTGTGTATCATAGCATAACCAGCATGATTCTGGGAGGTTCAGGTTAGATTGGTTTAACGATAGAAAGGTAGCATTCAACGCATTTAGGAATGGGTTGTAGAGGGTTGGTCTGGCTAGGAGATCGGCTGGGGAGGAGGTAAGTTTTTGCACCTGTGTTTTGTGGCTAGAGTTATGGTTGGCTGTGATCCCTATCCCGGGTCTACTTATTGCAAGAACCGGATAGGGTCCGACTGATTAGGATATTGAAGGTGGGAACCTGATAATTTGTATGTTCACCCAGATGCAGCAGAAAGGTAAACGAACACTGTCCAAACTTTGCCCTTGGCCCAGCTATCATGGGTTGGCTGCAGGATTGTCATTATGTAGCCGGTGCAGGTGTGCTGCTTTCTGCCTTGGGGCATGAGTGCGTACCCATCCATATCAAATTTCGGTTTGATACAGCCGTGGGGAATATAGTTAATTTGCAAGAACTTATCTGGCTGTTGTGGCTTCCATTTATTGCCTGTCACAATAGTTTCACACCCCCAATATCCACAATATCCATACCCTGGGTAATTACAGTAACTCTTCCTGGGTTGGACGTGGGACACCAATAGGTTTGAAACAATGCTGTCTCATCAAATTTGGGGAATCCAGTATGTAAGGGAAAAATGTCTTTTAGCCTAAACTCAAAAGATGGAGTGTTGGCTGTGACAATTTCTTTGATGGCCCTCTCACTTGAGAGATGGCGTAGAACCCACCTGAATGGCTGGTGTCGGTAATGCTTTGTGTCTGCCTGTCCTCCACCCACTAACCCTAGGAACAGAATGAAACAGAGGTACCATTGCTGCTTTGGTTTTGAGGGTGCGAGCTTCTCAGGTGATGCCGGGGTGCTCAGTGGTCTCTCTCTCTTTCCCGGTAGTGGGGTGTACGGGTTGTGGGGGCATCTGATGATCGAGTCCTGTAAACAAAGTCTCACAATTCTCATTAGCTGCACTCTGAAGGTCTGGTTTGATAGATTTGAGTAGACACCATTTAATGTTCCCATCCCTTTTAATGGCTGCATACCCTTGCCCCATGAACACCAGACTCCAAGCTTGTTCCCACTCCCCTAGTTCATTTTGGATCACCACCCGCGGACCTGTCTCTAGTGCCTGAGTGGCCCAGTGTTTCTGGGCAGGACTGTTTGTTTCGTCTCCCCTGGGGAATTGATTTAATGCTAGCAGCGCGATTGCTAGTATGCGTGCCTGGTCACTCGAGGGAATGGCATTGGTGAAGCCTTCTGTCTTTGCTAGCACTTCCAGTTTAGTTTTCAGAGTCTGATTTGCTCTTTCAACGATGGCTTGTCCAGTGCTGTTGTACGGGATGTCATGTACCAAGGCGATGTTCCATTTTGAGACAAATGCTTGGACCGTCTTCGAGGTGAAGTTTGTGCCGTTGTCTGTCTTGATTTGTTTTGGAATTCCAAGCCACGCCATGGCTGTCAGCCTATGTTGGATGGTCGCTTTGGAATCGGTCTTGGAATGCTGTGTGGCCACGATCATATCGCTGTATGTATCCACGGTAACTGCGAGCCACGCTTGGGGTCTTAACAGCTGGCATAGTGTAAAATCTGTGTGCCATATTTCCGCGGCTTTGAGGCCTCTGGGGTTGATGCTGCTTGACCACAGTGGTGATTTCTGACAGTGAGGGCACGTGGTGATGACGTGCTTTGCGTCCACGGTAGATATTCCACACTTCTTCGCAAGTGCTTTTGCTCCGATGTGAAGGGATTCATGCAGCTGTCGGGCTTCTTTCAGCGTCCATACGCCTTTTGTGGCAGCGTCAGCCTTGTCATTGCCAATCTGGTAGAACCCTTTGACCGGGTCATGGCTGTTGACGTGGATGACTGATACGGTGCCTTTCTGTGAATAGAGTGCTTCTTCTAGCATCGTTGCCACTGTGGACATGGACACACCTGGTGTGGCAGAGCTTGGCCACAAATATGGAGTCGGTCACAATGTTAAGGTGTTCTTCTGGGAACAGTCCGCACGCTAGCACTATGACTGCTGCTTCGAGTTGTTGGACTGACAGCGTGGGGTTGGTTGTCTTGCCATTGTTCTCCTGACTGCCATACTGCCACGGCGGTGGAGGTCCACGACAATGCATCTGTGAAGATGGTTGTTCCTGCCTGCAGTCGGCCAATTATCTTTGGTGGGAGGTCGATGTCAACAACAATGAGCAGCCGAGTCCAAGGGGGTTTTGCTGCGTAGCAAATCTCTCCTCCGAAGCCTGCAAGGGCCATGGCCAGGTATTCGGATATTGTTGTTGACTGCGCGGAGAGCTGTTTGCGGAAGGGCAAGTATATCTTGCCGGGTTCGATGCTCAGATGTCTTAGAGCAAGTTTCCTGCCTTTCATGATGAGGCTACTGAGGCACTCGACTCCCTGGGAAAAGGCACGTGATGGTCTCCCCAGGACCACCCATTGTATTGGTTGGGCTTTGTCGGGGGGTCCTTGGGCTAAGGCTCCCACTTTCCCCTTTTTTGTGAAATGGACGTACAGATCGACCGGTGCAGTCGAATCCCATCTGGTGAATGTGCTCACTGACACCTGGTGTTTGATGAAGTTGAACGAGCTTATTGCTTCTGGTGTCAGGGTCTTCTGCTCACATGGGTTCTTTCTGTTCAAGATGTCGTTTAGAGGGTCCATGACCTCGGGAGGAATCAGGATGATGTTGCGAAGCCATTGTAAGGATCCTACCAGCTGCTCCACGTCATGGAGCGTCTTCATGTCTCGGTGGATTTTCATCTGGGGAGGGGTTACGTAGGAGCTTTTCATTCCCACTCCTGGGAAGGTCATGCATGGTCCCTTTTTTATTTTAGCACTCGCTGTTTTGAAGCCATTTGTCTTTAGGGTCTCAGAGATGGTTGATATCAGCTGGTCTACCTGCCTTATTGATGGTGCGGCGATCAGGATATCGTCCATATACTGCAGGATGGCCACTGTCAGATAGCTCTGCTGGACTGGTGCTAGCACTCTGTCTGCTATGATCTGGCAGATGGTAGGAGAGTTGATCATACCTTGGGGTAACATTCTCCATTGAAAGTGTAGGTTAGGCCGCTGGCTGTTTGGAAAGACGATGGAAAAGGCGAACCGCTCCTTGTCGTCTTTGTGCAGGGGGATAGAAAAGAAGCAGTCTTTGATGTCAAGCACTGTGCAGGGCTGTCCCCCTCGGTATCATTGAGTTCATGGGCAGCAAAGTTTGTACCGGGCCCATCGGCTGGATTCCCTTGTTCACTTCCCGCAGGTCGTGCAGGAGACAAAAGCCTTCACCGGACCGTTTAGGTATTAGGAATATTGGGGTTCTATATGATTCTTGTGTAACTCAAGGCCAACTAGCTCTAGGAGTGCAGTCATTCGAGGCTTAGACAAGGGCCACTGTTCGTTAAACACGGGGTCAACTGATTTCCAAGTTAGTTTGATGGGCAATTGCGGATATACAACAGTGGCCCTTAGTATAAATTTGTCACCCTAACGTCCAGCAGGGCTAGGGCATCTGTCCCCAGCAAGGGTCGGTAATCTGACATAACGTATGTCATAAGGGTCATAGTCCTTCCTGGTCCTCTCTCGGTGCAGAGTGTTATTGCTATTGGCTGGGTGCTTTTGAAGGCTCGGGACTGTCCTCCAACTCTGCACACCATGGGGGCTTCTTTAAGCTTCCACGGTAGAGGCCAGTGTATGTCTGGGATGACGGTGACCTCTGATCCTGTGTCCACCCAGAAGGGAAGGCAGATGGCCGTGTCGTCGCAGCTGTTGTGGAGACGACACTCTGCCCACATGATCAGTGGGTGCCTGCCTATCTTCACAGCAAAGGCCACCCATGGGTCTCGCTCACGTGCTTTCATGGCCAAGGCCACCCGGGGGCGTCGGCCCCAGGGAGCTGTTGTGGGTATTCCTGAGGTACAGGTGGGTTTGATTGTGCTACTTGTTTGGCGACAAAGTTGGCCATTTCCTGGGGGGGCAATGGGCATGGAAGCCCCGTGTCCCATTGAGGGTTGCTGTAGCTGGGCCGCTTCGTGTTCCAGGAGGGAGGGGGCTGGGTGCAGCCTGGTTGCCCCCTCCCCTTCTCATTTCCCTGAGGCTTGGATCTGCATTCCTTAGCTAAATGCCCCTTCTTTCCACATGCCCAGCACGGTCCCCTAGGTTTCCCCTGGCGTGGTGGAGCAGCTGCAGGTGGGTGTCCTGGCTGGGGACAGTTTACTGCTACATGGCCTGCCTGGCCACACTTGAAGCATGCCATCACGCTGGTTATTGCAGTGCGAACTGCTGCCTGGATGGGAGCTAGGTGTTCCTCCTTTACAATGTGCCTGATCATGGTTGCGACATTTGACCCAGGTGGCAGTGATCTTGAAATGTCCCTGGTGATTGAATTGCATTGCTGCCTCAAGCAGACAGTTATCACTGGGCCTTTTGCCTCTGAAGGTAATGCAGAGGAATCTACTGCTGCTTGGAGGCGGTCCAGAAACTGAGTGAAGCTTTTACTCTCACTCTGCTTTACAGTAGACCAAGGCAACGGTTTGGCTAGTACTTTAGAAACAGCACGGATGGCTTCTCGGGCAGCACTGGTTGTTGTCAGGACTTCATGGGCTCACAGGCCCTCTGCCTATGCTTGTGGGGTGATCATAGCTGGATCTTTGCCCATTAGCCTCTGTATGCTGGAGCCGTGCAGTGGATGGTTTTCTCCTGTATCCAGGGCTAGCTGCTTTGCACAGTTATCCTCCCATTCTTGCTTAAAAACAATCATCCCCGCCCCATCAAAGATTAGCCTGCAAGTCTGTTTGATATCAAAGGGAAGGATATCGTCACCTCCAAAAACGATATCAATGAGTGTGGAAACCATGGCAGAATTAATTTCCTTCTCTGCAACCGCTTTTACAATAGCCTGTATGTCTTTCAGATTTACCGGCAAGTAGGTTCGTTGGTTCCGGTCTGCCCCCCCAACCTGGACCGGGAACACTAGTGTGGCGGATGGAGCCCACTCCGCACACGCTATTTTAATTTTTCTCCAGTCCTTGAGTGGGGTGCGGTCTTTCCCTGGTACCCCGTTAACCCATGCCAGAGGGTTGCGGCTAGTGATCTTGTAAGCCGCGGCAGCCTTTTTGTTAATCCCCCAGCCGGTGTCCGATCTGGCGTCTGACCATCCCTCCCACCAGCTATCCGAGCTGGAGTCAGAGTCAGTGCCAGAAATCAACTGACTGGAAGCTTCCGGGCTGCCAAGCCTTTTCCTCAGGCTCTGCCCACGCCTCCGCCCCTCTTCCTGGGGGCCGGGCCGTTCCCTCCCCCTGCACTCCCCCCGCCTCCTGCTGGGGGAGGTTCTTGCCTTATACGAATCTGCGCTCTCTGATTGTTCTGACACTCCGTCCCGGGGGCCGCCCCTCCTCCCTGCTCACCCGCGCTTGTGCTGTTCAGGGAGCCTTCTGCTGCCCCACCCCCCGAGCCTTTGTTCCAACCCTGACCACACGGTTCGGCGCCATTTTCAAATGCGTATGGCGGGGGTTTTGTCTCCTCCGTGGCTTGTATTTCTGATATTATAGCAGCATTCTGCGCCTCCTCTGCCAGCCCCTGCCACAATGTTCACGCATGTTCTCCCTCCTCCGCTTCTGGTGAGTCCCGGCTCGGGGACTGTAAGGTTGGCTCCGGGGTCCGCGCGTCTGCGCGGCTGCCTGACTCAAACCGCTCCGCGGTTTGCGTAGCCTCCCCAATTCCCAGCTGTGGCGTAGCTAATAAACAAGTCCGTGCGGCCCTCCAGGTTTCCTGTTCTTGCCGGGCATTTTGCAGAGCCTGGATAACCTTCCCCCATGCTTTAAGTGCTTTCCCTGAGACGGAGGACATGGTGTCCTCAGCCAGGGCATTTGTGCATTTACCCCTATCTCCGGATGGAGAATATCTACTGGGCTCTCTATAGCCCCAGTCTTTATAAGTCTCGGCACAGCGAGTGAGAAATCTTTAAGCTTACAATCCAAACCCCACTGCGTGTGGATTTCACTTAAGACCTTAGCGATAGCCTCCATGCTCTCTGCTGGTCCGGGGATGTCTCCCTACACCACACAAGCCCAGCTGTGTGGCCGCCAGTTCTCGTCCAGGCGATCCCCGAATCCCGGGCAGTTTCTTGCTTCCCAGGTTTCGGCAGCACTTGTTGCGTGACAAGCCCGGCATGGTGGCTCTAACCCTGAGCCACTCAGTCCATGTGCTCCTTGCACCAATATGGCAGACAGCAAACGGCATTTTATGGTGGGGTATCAGTGTCATTTCCTTTAGCTCACATCCGGCCAGGTGCGACCAGGTACAGAGCAAGGGTCTGACCGCAAGGGGTGGGGGGAAGAAGTGTCCCTAGCTGTCCGTCACAACCCGATATCTTCCGTTCGCAAATCCCTAACTCCCCACAGTTGTAATAGTGTTGGTATGAATGATTGTGCCGTGTATACTTAGGAGAACTACAAACATTATTGCAAATGCTCTAAAGAAGGTTTGGTTCAAGAAAAAGAAGGGGGATAATATTGACAGGAAAATGGACATGTGCTAAATGAACCAGCCTAACCTTCTGAATGAGGTCATCTCAGTGGATAAAAAAGCTGATATTGCAAGAGGAAAGGAGAAGCAGAAAGTTGCAGACAAACACAGGGATGTCAGCCTGAGGAAAATGACGCTTATGGTATCAATCAGTTAGGTTAAGATGCATGCCTGCCTCGTGGGCAAAGTGGAGCTACCAATCGAGAGATGCACGGACAAAGAGGAGTTACCAATGAAATAATGCGTGACTGTGTAATCCAAGAGAGGAAGTAAATATAAACCATGTTTAGAGGCAAAATAAACTGCTTTTGTCTGATTCACATCAATCATACACAGTCCTTTGTCTTCTCTCCTCACTCAACATGCCAAGGGCAGTTGGACCAGTCAGACCAAGCCAACCAGACCTGTTACCTGTTCCCTTGGATCCATGGGGCTCAGCAATTTCACAGTGGCCCCTTGTTTGCGTGGGACCCTGCAGTGTCACAGTGGTAGTGTTGTATTGGATCCTCGGTTCCATGAGGCCCAGCTGTGTCACACTGGCCCCTTGTTTCCATGGGGCTCTGCAGTGTCACAAGGGTCCCTTGCTCCCATGAAGCCTTGCAGTGTCAGAATGCTTTCCTTGGTTCCACGGGACTGCACAATGACACAATGGCCCCTTGGTTCCAAGAGGCTGCAGAGTGTCACAACGGTCTCCATTATTCCATGAGGTCCTGCAGTGTCACAATGGCCCCTTGGCTGCACCATTCCCTGGTGTGTCACAATGGGTCCTCCTTTCTTCCATGAGGCCCCACAGTGTCACAAGGGTCTCCTTGGTACCACAGTATTGGGAAGTAAATGCTATGAGGGACAGGGCAACTGAGAGACCTTGTAAAATACGGTTTATTTCCTTATGGCACCAGTCTCACAGAACGGTGAGGTATTAAAGGTGTTAGATCCAACAACACAGTATCAGAAGACACTTAATTATTAGCTACAATATCTTATATAAACATTTCAGCCAATCAAATACTTCTACAAAGCTTGCTAGTGTCTTCTCATAACAATCATTAATTGCTTAGCTTTTCATGCCTTTTCTGCAATGTGTCATTTTTAACCAAAAATCATATAACAATTCACAAACTTACATTGATGCATCTTAAACTTCTAGCTAACTTTATAGAGGATTCCATTGCTAAACTTTAAAATCTTTTACAACCTTACTTAACATACTGCTTTGCTTACATAATTCATATTTCTGTTTCTTTAAACATATTTTTACTTAAACTACCACCTTATATTCTTGTTTCATGTCTGTTTGACTTTAATTCTCTAAGCCTTCCCCAAGATCTTAGGTCAAACCTTGTTTCCATCTCTATCTCTGAGCCTGTATGCACAAGCCCCCGAGAGCTCTCTGTGGCTGCATTTCCCACACCACAGTATGCCAGTGGACCCTTAGTTCCATGGGGACTCACAATGGCAGAAGGGTCTCCGTGGTTCCACAAGGCCCTGCAGAGCCCTTTGATTCAACGAGGCCTCAAAGTGTCATCATGGCCTCCAGGATTCCATGAGGCCCGGCAGTGTCACAAAGGACTTTGGTTCCATGGGGTCCTGCACTGCTACATGAATTCCTTAGTTCCATGGGGCCCTGTAGTGTCACCATGGACTCCTTGGTTCCAAGGGGCCACAAAGTGTCACAGTGGCCCCTTGGTTCAATGAGGCCTGAAAAGCTTTTAAATATTAGCCTTTATATTTTTTAAATCCTCTACTGCATTTGGGCATAACTCTAATCTCCATATAAAATGTTAGTTAATTGTCTTTACATTTTGGTCAGACAAAACAATTATTTTTAAACTCAAGGATACCCTAGAGCCTCAGACTCTGAAAAGTATAAACAAAAGTGAATTGAGGGGGAACAAACTGGGGGAATATGACTTAATTACCTGAATCTGTAATTGGAGGATTAACCCCTGATATGCAAATTCACCAAACTTATATCTGTCTGAAAAACTCATTACTACCATCCATCTGGGGTGTAGCCTCTGGGAGGCTTTTGACCACCCAAGGTGTATCTACTGGAGGCATTTATTAAATACCCACTTTATTCTCTCAGCCTTGTCTAGCCTCTGTTCTAGGTGGCTTCTCAAAGGCGTCACCTGTAGTGTCACAATAGTCTCCATGACTCCATAAGGCCCTGCAGTGTTAAAACAGACCATTGATTCCATGAGACCCCACAGTGTCACAATGGCCCCTTGGTTCCATTGAGCCCCACAGTGCATTATGGCCCCTTGTGACAAAGTGCCCCAAAATGCCACAATGGCCCTTTAGGTTTCACGAGGTCTCAAAGTGGCCACCATGGTTTTGTTGCAAGTTGATAAACTTTATATATTAATTTAGCATTAGAAGTAGTTATGCTAAGGGTTGTCTTAATAAACTAGGCCCTGTGTTGGCAGACTCTGTACTATTCAGTTAAAGCCAATTATCTGTATGTACTGATGTAAAACTTGCTAAGACAGTAGAAATGTTATCTTATGAGTAGTTCATTGTCTACATGATGTATGAGACTTATCTAGGAAGGGATGTAACAATTTATTACTAAAAAGAAATGTAGGGGACTGGAGAAACCTTGAGAAAATCATGTAGGGGTAGTGAAGCAAAAAAGATCAAAGAGTGAAAGAATTCTTCTAGAAGGGTATTTAAGCCCTAAAGAAATGTGATTAATTTGGGCTCTGACTTTGGACGCTAGTCCTCAGACCCCAGGGCCCTCAATAAAGCACCGCGACTAAACAACTCTGTTGTTTTGTGTTTCTTTTCACTGTCGGGCAACAGTTTTCTGGCGACCGTGGCAGGACTCCGAAGGTGGCAGGGGCGGTTCGTCCCTGATCCACTCCACGCCGGCACCGAGTGATTCTCGGGGAGTCATCGGTTCATGCCCGACCCCCGCACCTGTCGGACAACTGCAGGAGGTAAGCCCGAAGGTGCTTTATTTTCTGGTACTGGGTGCCTGCCCGTAAGACGAAGCATCGGCTCTGCTGGGTTGGGAGCTAAAGACGTCTTGGTAAAGCCTAGGCCGGCTGTAAGATCGTGCTTAAAGCTTCATTAGTCCGGCACTTGTCCCCCCGGCCGGAGGGTGACAAGTTGGTTGGTTGGTTGGTCTATCTTTCTATTTGCATAGATTTTCTTTTTTTTTGTCTATTCTGTTTGGGAATGATACTGCTGAGAACTTTTAAGTCATTGGTACAATCTAATGGGAAGGTTCTGGAGAATACTCCCTTGGGGTGTCTATTAAAGAAATGGAAGAAAGGGGGGTTCTCTGAAGAAGGATTGACAAAAGGGAAGTTGATTGATTATTGTAATAATTGGTGGCCACTTTATGTGTCTGAAGGGGGCCTGAGTGGCCATTAAATGGGACGATTGACAAAGGTAAAATAACTCCTCTAATGCAATATTTGAAAGATAATGAAAAATGGGATGAAATGCCATACTTGGATTTGTTTTGTTACTTGGAAAGGCAACCGGAATGGTTGAAAAGAGTGTGAGATATTGATGATTTGGCTTGAAGATGAGAAGGAAGATTGTCTGGGGTGTAAGAAAAAAGGGATTGTGTGTGGATTGTGCGGTACAGTTGGAAAAAAAGGAGGAGGATATGTCCCTATATGTTGCTGGTCCGTCTCGTACGCGGGTCCCTCTGCCCCATCATTAAGGGAGGAGGAGTCGGGGAGAGCGGTGAGGGACGAAGAGGATGAAACCACGGAGTCCTCTCGGACTCCGGGGTTTCTTGGCTTTCAGTAACCCTGCGCCCTCAAACCCCCTCACCAGGGGCCTCCCGTGAGATTCAGAGGACTCCGCTGGCTTCCCGTACCCAATAGGGTCGGAAGAACCAAATGGAGCCACAATTGATTGCCCCTCTTAGGGAAGCAGTTTGACCCCAAGGGGAACGGGTCATAGTTAAGGCACCGTTCTCACCTAGTGATTTAGTTATATGGAAACAGTCGGGCTGGAATTTATAGGGAAGATCCAGAAAGAACTGCACGGGTGGTAAAGATGGTTGTTAAAACTCAGAATCTGGATTGGAATGATTTGCAGGTTCTGCTAGATACATTGATGGATTCCACTGAAAAGGAAATGGTGTTGAGAGCTGCTAAGGAGAAAGCTAGGGAAGATATCCGGACCCAGAGAATAATGGGGTTGTCAGTAATGAAGTAGTTCCCCAGGATGATCCGGGATGGGATCCGAATACTGGGGAAGGGTACCGCAGACTAAAAACAGTTCCAAGAGTTAGTAATAGAAGGGGTCAAAAGTGGAATGCCTAAGACGTTGAACTGGTCTAAATCATATAAAGGTCAATCAGGAGAAAAATAGAGTCCCCCTCGGCTTTTCTAGAAAGGCTGAAAGAGGCAGCTAGACGGTTTACTAGTCTGGATGTGGAGTCGGAGCCTGGGCAATTACAAATAGCTTTGTTGTTTACTGGGCAATCTCAGGATGATATCAGAAAGAAATTGCAGAAGTTAGAGGGAGAGGATACCCGGAGGTTAGAAAAGTTATTGGAGACAGCATGGAAAGTGTACAATAATAGGGAAAAGGAAACAGCCAAGCGTCAGCAGGCTAGTATTCTGGCATTAGTACAGCAGACAGGAGGACAACGTGGTAGAGGTAAAGGAAATAGGGGCAGAGGTCGTAGAGGATTTGGCAGCAGAGGTAGAGGCTTTTACCCGGGAAATAATGGAAATTTTGGACAAGGAAGTTTGGATCCAAATCAGTGTGCTTTTTGTAGACAACTGGGACATTGGAAAACGAGAGTGCCCCGCAAGAATAGGGGCTTGGGAGAGGAAGGGCGGAAACAATGGTAACTTTCTTAGTTACCCTCTTTCGCCAGCAGATGCCGCTCAAGCCCAAATAATGATGATGGGGAGCTATCAGAATCAGAATCAGAGCTGACTAGATCAGGATTTGAAGGTCAGGATCGAGGTGGAGGGAAAAGAACAGGTATTTAGGGTAGACACTGGTGCAGTACATTAGGTTTTTAAATAAGCAACTGGGACCTTTTAAGCGACACAACAGTCCAAGTGGTAGGGACTATGGGACAGGTAAAAGAGAGACCCTTTTACAACCTATAAGTTTGAGATCTCGGAAAGAAAGAATTAGACCATAGATTTTTTGTACATGCCAAATTGCCCCTGAACCTTTCTTTGGGAGAGACTTGTTATCTATTCTAAATGCTAAGATTATATTTGAAAATGGACGGGTGAAATTAGAAATTCCAGATGAAGAGATTGGGAAAATATTTGTGATGAGCTGAAGTGGATCCACAGCCTGTCCCACCTGAGATAGAACAAGCAGTTGTGCCATGGGTATGGGAATCAGGGATACCTGGAAAATCGAAAAGCAGCCCCCCAGCAGTAGTAGAATTAAAGGAAGGGGCAAAGCCAATAAGGGCACGGCAGTACCCCATTAAATTAGAAGCTAAACAGGGAATAGCCCCCATGATTTCTCGGTTCACAGTGTTAGGATTGTTAAAAAGAATGTGAATCGAATATAATACTCCCAATTTTTCCGGTTCGAAACCAAATGCTAAGTACAGGTTAGTGCAGGATTTGAGAGCCATTAATGAAATAGTTAAAGACATTCACCCGGTGGTTGCTAATCCTTATACTCTGTTAACATCCGTATCAGAGAAATTTAAATGGTTTTACTGTAATTGACTTGAAAGATGCCTTCTTCTGCATTCCATTGGCTGAAGAGAGTATGAAGTATTTTGCCTTTGAATGGGATGATCCAGCTACAGGACTCAAGAAACAGCTCACCTGGACCCGGCGTCCCCAAGGTTTCAAGAATAGTCCAACCATCTTCGGTAACCAGCTCCTAGCAAAAGAATTAGAGGAATGGAAAATGACACGGGTAAAGGAGTCTCCTTTCTCTTATACAGTCTTGCAGTATGTAGATGATATACTAATTGCTACGGAAGGAGAGAGAAGTGTGCTCTATTGACAATTGCCTTGCTGAATATGCTGGGACAAGCAGGGTATCGAGTTTCAAAGGAAAAAGCCCAATTGGTCCGTGAGAGTGTTATACTTGGGATGTGAACTTACCCAAGGACAGCGCCGTTTGAGTGTAAAATCGAATAGAGGCAATTTGTTCAATTCCACTCCCTAGAAGTCACCAAGAATTAAGATCGTTTTCGGAACGGTGGGTTGGTGCAGTTATGGATATTAAATTTTGGACTCATGGCAAAAACCTTTATATGAGGCCTTAAAAGAACAAAGGTTGGAATGGACTCCTGCCCGGAGGAAAGCATTTCAAAATTTGAAGCAGGCCTTAAAAGAAGCACCTGCTTTAGGGCTACCAGATTTAAATAAACCTTTTCAGCTGTATGTGAATGAAAGGCAGCAATTGGTGTGCTGACTCAAAGAATAGGATCATGGAAACGGCCAGTGGGGTACTTCTCAAGCAATTAGACCCAGTAAGCGCTGGGTGGCCATCCCTGCTTAAAGGCTGTGGCGGCTACTGTATTGCTAATAAAGAAGCTCAGAAGTTGACATTAAGGGGAAAAAATGACTGTATATGTTCCCCATATGGTTTTGACAGTCTTAGAACAAAAAAGGGTCGCATTGGTTGTCATCTAGTAGAATGTTACAGTACCAGGCCATCCTGAGGGAACAGGATGATGTGGGAATTAGAGACAACTAACCATGTCAATCCAGCAGAGTTTCTCCGCGGAGTGAAGCTAAGGGAGAGGAGCTCGCATACTATGACTGTGTGGAAGTAATAGAACAAGTGTATTCCAGCCCCAGATCTAAAGGACACACCGCTGGAAGTGGTGGACTGGGGAACTGTTCACAGATGGATCCAGCTTTATGGAAAACGGTACCAGGTAACGCATGGGGTACGCTGGTAGTGACTGTTACACAGGTAATAGAGGCAAAGGCTCTGTCCCCTGGAACTTCAGCACAGAAAGCTGAAATCATTGGACTAACTAGAGCCTTAACCCTGAGCACTGGGAAAAAGGTGAACATTTGGACTGATTCAAAATATGCCTTTGGAGTAATTCACATTCATGGTGCATTGTGTGAAAGAAAGAGGGTTGCTTAATTCACAGGGAACTCTAATTAAACATCGTGAAGAAGTCTTGGCTCTGCTCGGAAGCAGTTCACAGGCCAAAGAAGTGGCAGTGATGCATGTACGAGGGCATCAAGAGAAGAAGGGAAAATATTTGATGGGAATCGTCTAGCCCGACTTCGCCCGGGGAGGCCGCTCGACAGGTTTGGACTCAGATGGCCTTGATACCAGTCAAGGTAAACCCCTGTGACACCCCTACTTGACTCAACAGCCACGATATGCACCTGATGATGAAAAAAACTGGCAATGCTGCTAAAGGCAATAAAAAAGAATTCTACTGGATGGTATGTTACCGGCACAGGACAAGTGGTCGTACCAGAAAATATAATGAAAGCCATTTTAATCATGGAACATAATAAGTGTCATTGGGGTGCAGAGGTATTGGTAAAATTTTTGAGAAACGAAATAGTCTCTAATCGGATGTTAACATTGGCAAAACGAGTGAATGCAATGTGCTCATTGTGTTTAAAGAACAATCCTGTAGTTAGGAAACAGGTTCAGTTGGGAAAATTACAGGTAGGACCTGAACCAGGAGACTATTGGCAAATAGACTTTTCAGAGCTACCACGGTCCCAAGGGTATAAGTATATGCTAGTTTATGTGTGTACTTTTTCAGGATGGCCAGAAGCATTTCCATGCAGAACAAATCAGGCAAAAGAAGAAGTGAAAACTCTTTTGAGAGAAATCATTCCAAGGTTTGGGGTACCGTTAGGATTATCTTCAGATAGGGGATCCCATTTTATTGCTACGATAGTACAAGAAGTAGCCAAAATGCTAGACATAACCTGGGATTTGCATACTCCTTGGAGACCTCAATCTAGTGGGCAGGTAGAGAGAATGAACCAGACGTTAAAAGGCCAAATTAAAAAGATCTGCCAAGAAGCTAAGTTACAGTGGCCTCAGGCTTTACCATTGGCATTGTTACGGGTCAGGATTAAACCCCGAGAAAAGGTAGGAGTGAGTCCTTATGAAATACTGTATGGCAGACCATACCATGCTACTACCTTAAAAGGAGATCCACATATATCGGGAGATCAGGTGATCTTTAATTATGTTATGTCTCTTAACAGAATTCTCAGCTCCTTGCAGGGAGCTTTGCAGTGGAATCGGCCTCTGCCTCTGGAAAATCCAGTTCATGGAATACAACCAGGAGACAATGTATATGTAAAAAATTGGTCCACAGAGCCACTGAGAGAAACATGGGGACGGCCCGTACCTGGTGATTTTAACCACATTTACAGCAGTCAAGATGGCAGGGATCGACAGTTGGATACACTAAACGCCGCAGTCAAGAAGGTCCCGGCCCAATGGGAAGCGTAAATCGTATTCCCAATGCGAATGAAGATACGAACATTACCAGATTGTTAGCTATTGCTTTGTTAGCGATCTTAAGATCCTTGTCCACTAATGGAATGATAACGGTTTCTGTTTCAGAATCATTGGTCGGAGCAATGGAGGGAATGACTGTGAACCTAATCTGCGAGATCCAAAAATGACCAGGAAATTGGAGCCGGTGAAATGACTGTACATTGGAAAGGAGGAAATAGAGAGCACAAAGGTAGTACTGTCACAATTTGGGATAAGGATACACACACTGGAAACACTACTTTGACAATTGCAAATGTAACCATGAATGACACCGATGTGTTTACATGCTTAGTAGTAATGGAAGGTAGTTTTGACTACAAACAGATCACACTTAGGGTAGAAAAATGGGGAAGGGGTGTCAACAAAGTGGTAGTTGCTCCTTTTGAAGCCGAAGTTGACATGTGGGTTGGACCCCCTTTAAGAATTAATTGTGCTTGGGTCACAGAAAGCTCATGTGGACATAAATATTCAGTAACTTGGTGGAAACAAAACAAAGAATTAGACCAATGGGAAAAACCGAAGGGCAAAGTAACGTAGTTTTGGGTGATCAACATGGAATTGGATGGCTAAATGATACTGAGGCTAAGATAGGGGAGTTCGGAGGAGAAATCATTTGTGTTGTAATTTGTGGATGGTATGCAAATTATGGAAAAAGAAAAGTAATTACTAAAACACACCTAGGACAGGAAATGAAACCAACACGTGGAGTTTTCCGAGTATCACAAGGGCAGTCAGCAATTTTGGAATGCAAAATGAAGGCAGACCTTGAATTTAGAGAATTTGGATGGTGGTTTAAGAAACATAATCTTCCTCGAAGTGATAAACACTACACTGAGAAAAGGTTAGGACATTCTCTAACATTAGTTGTGCGGGATGTACAAGAAAAGGATAAAGGGACTTACTGGTGCTGGGTAGCTAAGGATGCTTGGTGGGTACAGTCAAGGACTACAGTGTTATTAGCTCAAGGACAAATTCGGTCAAGAAAGGTTCGGGAAGCATCAAATAACATGGAAAGCAGGTTCCCAAAATTCAAGAAAGGTACAGAACAAGAAAAATTTAGTAGTTGGACTAATTAGAGATTTTGGAATGGTCCAAAATGTTTCCAAAATTACAGCATGTTTACCTCTGCCACAAGCAGCAGGGGAACCGATCCCTTGGGGAGTAATTCCGGTAGGAAATCTACCCCTAATAAAAAGAGGTGAAAATGGAAGTTGTGAATTAAAATTACGAAATAAAATCGGAATTGAAGAAATATGGGAAAAGGTTGGAGAAACATTAAAATTATTAACCTATAAAGACTGTCTAATTAGCCATGGGAGGTTAGGACGAATTAGGGATAGGGGAATTCAATTGGTGGCAGGGAGAAAAGTAAAATCTGAAGATGCTGCTAAGTGGGAATGTTTTATACCACATTGGCAAAGGAAAAGAATTCCTAAAAATGAAAGCTATTATGAAATGATTTGCCAGAACTCGTCCCGGCAGAAATCCTCGTGGGACAATTGGAAAACGGTATGGGGCCCCAGCATATTAGAACATTATAGTTACATTGGACAAGTTAATTGGTGTGTCCAATGGACGGGAAGCAGAAATGCCACTTACACAGAAGTATCTCAAACCAGCACTTCTACAAAAACTTTGAGCGCCACAACAGAAAATTGGAACTGCACCCAAATTCTCACCTGTGACACTCCAGAGAATCAAATTAGTTTGGCACCGGTCAGAATGCTAATAAAATGGGGTTGTGAGTGTAGAAAACTTAACCATACAATTCCAGAAAAAGCTTTCCCGCAGGACCAGAAGGGTAACACTTTGAGCTGTAAGGATACAACTATCAAAAGCCCAGAAAATTTAGTATGGATTATGGGACATGGACAATGGACAACACATTTACCGTTAGACGGGCCTGTAACACAAATTACCTTAGGGGTTCCCACATTATGTCCTTTCTGGAAACAGTCTAAATTAACGCAAAAAGAGATGCAGTCACGAACAAAGAGAGAGACAAAGGAAGTAGCAGAGGAACTAGGACTGAAAGACGAAGAAAAATGGCATGAACCCTCATCAGGAGTTAAATTTTGATGGGTACTGGAATTCTTGTTTGCACCAATTTCTACATATAAAAACCGAGAGATGCTGTACAAATTATTAGGACAAACTGAGAGCCTAGCCGCAGTTACAAAGAAAGGATTTAAGGATCTAAATTTGCAATTACAGGCAACTACTCGAATGACAATACAAAATAGAATGGCATTAGATATGCTATTACTAAAAGAGCATGGAGTGTGTGGTTATCTCAATGATAAAATTGACCATTGTTGTATCCATATCCCGAATGTGACAATTGATGTAGAAAAGGACATCTCTCAATTGAGAAGTGTAGAAGAAAAAGTTAAAGAATTAGAAAAAGAGGCAGAACATAATTGGGTCGGTGCTCTGTTTCAATCCTACGGGCTCCAAATTTCTTGATGGATCTCGTCAATAATTCAATATGCTATCATGATATTGATCATTGTATTAGTTGTTATTGGAGTCTTTAAGTGTCTCACAGGAGTTATCACCAGAGAGCGGCTGCACACCAGGAGACTGCTCAGCGCAGTTACCCATGCTCCAGGGACACCACCTCCTCCATACAAAAATACAGTGCAGCTGGTGAGATTTCAAGATGAAGACCGTGTAAATATTTGAGCATCCCTGCAAAAAGATTGAGTGATGCTCAAAAGGAGGGATTTGTTGCAAGTTGATAAACTTTATATATTAATTTAGCATTAGAAGTAGTTATGCTAAGGGTTGTCTTAATAAACTAGGCCCTGTGTTGGCAGACTCTGTACTATTCAGTTAAAGCCAATTATCTGTATGTACTGATGTAAAACTTGCTAAGACAGTAGAAATGTTATCTTATGAGTAGTTCATTGTTTGTCTACATGATGTATGAGACTTATCTAGGAAGGGATGCAACAATTTATTACTAAAAGAAATGTAGGGGGACTGGAGAAACCTTGAGAAAATCATGTAGGGGTAGTGAAGCAAAAAGATCAAAGAGTGAAAGAATTCTTCTAGAAGGGTATTTAAGCCCTAAAGAAATGTGATTAATTTGGGTTCTGACTTTGGACGCTAGTCCTCAGACCCCAGGGCCCTCAATAAAGCACCGCACTAAACAACTCTGTTGTTTCGTGTTTCTTCTTCGCTGTCGGGCAACAAAGGGACCATTGTGACACTGTGGGGCCTCATGGAACCAATGGTCCATTGTTATACTGCAGATCCAAGGAGGCCATGGTGACGCTATGGAGCCTCCTCCCACCATGGGTGCATTGTGACTCTGCAGGGCCTCACAGAACAGAGGAGTCCATTGTGACACTGCAGAACCTCACGGAACCACGGTGACCAAGTTATACTACAGAATCTCGTGGGACAAAGGGTCCATGGTGACACTGCAGAACTGTTGCTGAGCGTAGGAAAGCTCAAGGAACCAGAAGTCCATTGTGACCAAGGGGCCATTGCAACACTGTGAATCCAAGGAGACCATTGTGACACTGAGGAACCTCATGGAACTGAGAGTCCATTTTTACACTGTGGGGCCTCATGAAACCAAAGGTCCATTAAGACCTTGCAGGCCTTCATGGAACAATGGAGACTATTATGAAACAGAATCACAGAATGAACAAGGTTGAAAAAGACCTTTGAGATCATTAAGTCCAACCTATGAACTAACATCCCCTCATCAACTTAAACACGACTCTGAATGCCATGTCCAGGCTTTTCTTGAATGCCTCCAGGGAGGGTGTCAGGGTCCACACTACGTGCAGAGTCCTGATAGGTTCTTTTTAGGGATCACAAAGCGCAAAAGATACAGCAAGGGACAAAACCAGTTTACTTTTGCAAAAAATGCACTTTATTTAGTGCCAACCAAAATGCGATAGAGGGACAGGAAATAAAAGAGAGAGAGAAAGAGAGAGAGAGAGAGAGGGGCGTTTGGATTATAGCTACCAAGACGGGCAGACGATCCTAGTGGTGCCAGCCAATAGATGTCTGTTGCCGTCTGGGGAGATCTCAGGGGGGTCTTTTTTCAAGGATGTTTTTATAGTCTTTTCCAAACAAGTGGCTTCTGGCCAAAAGGTGGGAAGATCTATGGACTATTGTATGTGGAGATCGTTGCTCCAAGAAACAGGTGGAAACAGGACGCTACAGCAGGTAGCCTGCTCGAGGGCAGCGCACTACGGCAAGCTCCAGGCACACCAACAGTCCTTGTGACCAGTCCATTGTTCTCACACCTGTGGGAGCCATGTTGGGTAAAACCAGTCTCATGAGAGACCAGTCCTGGTCCAATGAGCACCACCTGGAACAATCACTTGGCGTTCCTCCCATCCCTGGCCAGCGCCTTTCAGCTGCAGTTTGAGGGGTCTTCTTAGACCTCAGGCAAAGGTCGTTGGGCAGAACAAATGAGAGGCTTTTAGACGGACTCTTACAGATGGTGACTCCACCATCTCCCTGGCCAGAAGATTCCAGTGCTCAGTCACTCTTTCAGTGAAGAATTTTTTCCTGGTGTCAAATCTATACTACCTCTGGCTCATCTTAAGACTCTGTCCTCTCATTCTTTCAGTGGTTGCCTGGGAGAAGAGACTGACACCCACCTGACTGTAACCTCTGTTCAGGTAGCTGTAGAGAGTCTCACTGGAGACCATTGTGGCCACTGGGGCCACTGTAGAATGGCAGGGCCTCATGGAATCAAGGGGAACACAGTGACAGTGTGGGGCTCCATGGGACAAAGGGGCCATTCTGTCACTGTGGAACCAAGCAGATCTTTGTTACAGTACAGGGCACCGTGGAAACAAGGAGGCCATTGTGGCACTGCAGGGATTCATGGAACCAAGGGCACAAGAGTGACACTGTGAGGCACCAAGGGACCAAGGGGGCATTCTCACACTGCAGAACCAAGGAGACCATTGTGACACTAAGGTTCATCATGGAACCAAGGGTCCATTTTGACACAGCACAGCCTCATGAAACTGTTGCCCGACAGCGAAGAAGAAACACGAAACAACAGAGTTGTTTAGTGCGGTGCTTTATTGAGGGCCCTGGGGTCTGAGGACTAGCGTCCAAAGTCAGAACCCAAATTAATCACATTTCTTTAGGGCTTAAATACCCTTCTAGAAGAATTCTTTCACTCTTTGATCTTTTTGCTTCACTACCCCTACATGATTTTCTCAAGGTTTCTCCAGTCCCCCTACATTTCTTTTAGTAATAAATTGTTGCATCCCTTCCTAGATAAGTCTCATACATCATGTAGACAAACAATGAACTACTCATAAGATAACATTTCTACTGTCTTAGCAAGTTTTACATCAGTACATACAGATAATTGGCTTTAACTGAATAGTACAGAGTCTGCCAACACAGGGCCTAGTTTATTAAGACAACCCTTAGCATAACTACTTCTAATGCTAAATTAATATATAAAGTTTATCAACTTGCAACAAATCCCCCCTTTTGAGCATCACTCAATCTTTTTGCAGGGATGCTCAAATATTTACACGGTCTTCATCTTGAAATCTCACCAGCTGCACTGTATTTTTGTATGGAGGAGGTGGTGTCCCTGGAGCATGGGTAACTGCGCTGAGCAGTCTCCTGGTGTGCAGCCGCTCTCTGGTGATAACTCCTGTGAGACACTTAAAGACTCCAATAACAGCTAATACAATGATCAATATCATGATAGCATATTGAATTATTGACGAGATCCATCCAGAAATTTGGAGCCCGAAGGATTGAAACAGAGCACCGACCCAATTATGTTCTGCCTCTTTTTCTAATTCTTTAACTTTTCCTTCTACACTTCTCAATTGAGAGATGTCCTTTTCTACATCAACTGTCACATTCGGGATATGGATACAACAATGGTCAATTTTATCATTGAGATAACCACACACTCCATGCTCTTTTAGTAATAGCATATCTAATGCCATTCTATTTTGTATTGTCATTCGAGTAGTTGCCTGTAATTGCAAATTTAGATCCTTAAATCCTTTCTTTGTAACTGCGGCTAGCCTCTCAGTTTGTCCTAATAATTTGTACAGCATCTCTCGGTTTTTATATGTAGAAATTGGTGTAAACAAGGATTCCAGTACCCATCCAAATTTAACTCCTGATGAGGGTTCATGCCATTTTTCTTCGTCTTTCAGTCCTAGTTCCTCTGCTACTTCATTTGTCTCTCTCTTTGTTCGTGACTGCATCTCTTTTTGCGTTAATTTAGACTGTTTCCAGAAAGGACATAATGTGGGAACCCCTAAGGTAATTTGTGTTACAGGCCCGTCTAACGGTAAATGTGTTGTCCATTGTCCATGTCCCATAATCCATACTAAATTTTCTGGGCTTTTGATAGTTGTATCCTTACAGCTCAAAGTTTTACCCTTCTGGTCCTGCGGGAAAGCTTTTTCTGGAATTGTATGGTTAAGTTTTCTACACTCACAACCCCATTTTATAAGCATTCTGACCGGTGCCAAACTAATTTGATTCTCTGGAGTGTCACAGGTGAGAATTTGGGTGCAGTTCCAATTTTCTGTTGTGGCGCTCAAAGTTTTTGTAGAAGTGCTGGTTTGAGATACTTCTGTGTAAGTGGCATTTCTGCTTCCCGTCCATTGGACACACCAATTAACTTGTCCGATGTAACTATAATGTTCTAATATGCTGGGGCCCCATACCGTTTTCCAATTGTCCCACGAGGATTTCTGCCGGGACGAGTTCTGGCATATCATTTCATAATAGCTTTCATTTTTAGGAATTCTTTTCCTTTGCCAATGTGGTATAAAACATTCCCACTTAGCAGCATCTTCAGATTTTACTTTTCTTCCTGCCACCAATTGAATTCCCCTATCCCTAATTCGTCCTAACCTCCCATGGCTAATTAGACAGTCTTTATAGGTTAATAATTTTAATGTTTCTCCAACCTTTTCCCATATTTCTTCAATTCCGATTTTATTTCGTAATTTTAATTCACAACTTCCATTTTCACCTCTTTTTATTAGGGGTAGATTTCCTACCGGAATTACTCCCCAAGGGATCGGTTCCCCTGCTGCTTGTGGCAGAGGTAAACATGCTGTAATTTTGGAAACATTTTGGACCATTCCAAAATCTCTAATTAGTCCAACTACTAAATTTTCTTGTTCTGTACCTTTCTTGAATTTTGGGAACCTGCTTTCCATGTTATTTGATGCTTCCCGAACCTTTCTTGACCGAATTTGTCCTTGAGCTAATAACACTGTAGTCCTTGACTGTACCCACCAAGCATCCTTAGCTACCCAGCACCAGTAAGTCCCTTTATCCTTTTCTTGTACATCCCGCACAACTAATGTTAGAGAATGTCCTAACCTTTTCTCAGTGTAGTGTTTATCACTTCGAGGAAGATTATGTTTCTTAAACCACCATCCAAATTCTCTAAATTCAAGGTCTGCCTTCATTTTGCATTCCAAAATTGCTGACTGCCCTTGTGATACTCGGAAAACTCCACGTGTTGGTTTCATTTCCTGTCCTAGGTGTGTTTTAGTAATTACTTTTCTTTTTCCATAATTTGCATACCATCCACAAATTACAACACAAATGATTTCTCCCTCCGAACTCCCTATCTTAGCCTCAGTATCATTTAGCCATCCAATTCCATGTTGATCACCCAAAACTACGTTACTTTGCCCTTTCGGTTTTTCCCATTGGTCTAATTCTTTGTTTTGTTTCCACCAAGTTACTGAATATTTATGTCCACATGAGCTTTCTGTGACCCAAGCACAATTAATTCTTAAAGGGGGTCCAACCCACATGTCAACTTCGGCTTCAAAAGGAGCAACTACCACTTTGTTGACACCCCTTCCCCATTTTTCTACCCTAAGTGTGATCTGTTTGTAGTCAAAACTACCTTCCATTACTACTAAGCATGTAAACACATCGGTGTCATTCATGGTTACATTTGCAATTGTCAAAGTAGTGTTTCCAGTGTGTGTATCCTTATCCCAAATTGTGACAGTACTACCTTTGTGCTCTCTATTTCCTCCTTTCCAATGTACAGTCATTTCACCGGCTCCAATTTCCTGGTCATTTTGGATCTCGCAGATTAGGTTCACAGTCATTCCCTCCATTGCTCCGACCAATGATTCTGAAACAGAAACCGTTATCATTCCATTAGTGGACAAGGATCTTAAGATCGCTAACAAAGCAATAGCTAACAATCTGGTACGGCTCGTATCTTCATTCGCATTGGGAATACGATTTACGCTTCCCATTGGGCCGGGACCTTCTTGACTCGCGTTTAGTGTATCCAACTGTCGATCCCTGCCATCTTGACTGCTGTAAATGTGGTTAAAATCACCAGGTACGGGCCGTCCCATGTTTCTCTCAGTGGCTCTGTGGACCAATTTTTTACATATACATTGTCTCCTGGTTGTATTCCATGAACTGGATTTTCCAGAGGCAGAGGCCGATTCCACTGCAAAGCTCCCTGCAAGGAGCTGAGAATTCTGTTAAGAGACATAACATAATTAAAGATCACCTGATCTCCCGATATATGTGGATCTCCTTTTAAGGTAGTAGCATGGTATGGTCTGCCATACAGTATTTCATAAGGACTCACTCCTACCTTTTCTCGGGGTTTAATCCTGACCCGTAACAATGCCAATGGTAAAGCCTGAGGCCACTGTAACTTAGCTTCTTGGCAGATCTTTTTAATTTGGCCTTTTAACGTCTGGTTCATTCTCTCTACCTGCCCACTAGATTGAGGTCTCCAAGGAGTATGCAAATCCCAGGTTATGTCTAGCATTTTGGCTACTTCTTGTACTATCGTAGCAATAAAATGGGATCCCCTATCTGAAGATAATCCTAACGGTACCCCAAACCTTGGAATGATTTCTCTCAAAAGAGTTTTCACTTCTTCTTTTGCCTGATTTGTTCTGCATGGAAATGCTTCTGGCCATCCTGAAAAAGTACACACATAAACTAGCATATACTTATACCCTTGGGACCGTGGTAGCTCTGAAAAGTCTATTTGCCAATAGTCTCCTGGTTCAGGTCCTACCTGTAATTTTCCCAACTGAACCTGTTTCCTAACTACAGGATTGTTCTTTAAACACAATGAGCACATTGCATTCACTCGTTTTGCCAATGTTAACATCCGATTAGAGACTATTTCGTTTCTCAAAAATTTTACCAATACCTCTGCACCCCAATGACACTTATTATGTTCCATGATTAAAATGGCTTTCATTATATTTTCTGGTACGACCACTTGTCCTGTGCCGGTAACATACCATCCAGTAGAATTCTTTTGTGCCTTTAGCAGCATTGCCAGTTTTTCATCATCAGGTGCATATCGTGGCTGTTGAGTCAAGTAGGGTGTCACAGGGTTTACCTTGACTGGTATCAAGGCCATCTGAGTCCAAACCTGTCGAGCGGCCTCCCGGGCGGTGAAGTCGGCTAGACGATTCCCATCAAATATTTTCCCTTCTTCTCTTCGATGCCCTCGTACATGCATCACTGCCACTTCTTTTGGCCTGTGAACTGCTTCGAGCAGAGCCAAGACTTCTTCACGATGTTTAATTAGAGTTCCCTGTGAATTAAGCAACCCTCTTTCTTTCCACAATGCACCATGAATGTGAATTACTCCAAAGGCATATTTTGAATCAGTCCAAATGTTCACCTTTTTCCCAGTGCTCAGGGTTAAGGCTCTAGTTAGTCCAATGATTTCAGCTTTCTGTGCTGAAGTTCCAGGGGACAGAGCCTTTGCCTCTATTACCTGTGTAACAGTCACTACCGCGTACCCTGCGTACCTGGTACCGTTTTCCATAAAGCTGGATCCATCTGTGAACAGTTCCCAGTCCACCACTTCCAGCGGTGTGTCCTTTAGATCTGGGCGGCTGGAATACACTTGTTCTATTACTTCCACACAGTCATGTGCGAGCTCCTCTCCCTTAGCTTCACTGCGGAGAAACTCTGCTGGATTGACATGGTTAGTTGTCTCTAATTCCACATCATCCTGTTCCCTCAGGATGGCCTGGTACTGTAACATTCTACTAGATGACAACCAATGCGACCCTTTTTGTTCTAAGACTGTCAAAACCATATGGGGAACATATACAGTCATTTTTCCCCTTAATGTCAACTTCTGAGCTTCTTTATTAGCAATACAGTAGCCGCCACAGCCTTTAAGCAGGATGGCCACCCAGCGCTTACTGGGTCTAATTGCTTCGAGAAGTACCCCACTGGCCGTTTCCATGATCCTATTCTTTGAGTCAGCACACCAATTGCTGCCTTTCATTCACATACAGCTGAAAAGGTTTATTTAAATCTGGTAGCCCTAAAGCAGGTGCTTCTTTTAAGGCCTGCTTCAAATTTTGAAATGCTTTCCTCCGGGCAGGAGTCCATTCCAACCTTTGTTCTTTTAAGGCCTCATATAAAGGTTTTGCCATGAGTCCAAAATTTAATATCCATAACTGCACCAACCCACCATTCCGAGAAACGATCTTAATTCTTGGTGACTTCTAGGGAGTGGAATTGAACAAATTGCCTCTATTCGATTTACACTCAAACGGCGCTGTCCTTGGGTAAGTTCACATCCCAAGTATAACACTCTCACGGACCAATTGGGCTTTTTCCTTTGAAACTCGATACCCTGCTTGTCCCAGCATATTCAGCAAGGCAATTGTCAATAGAGCACACTTCTCTCTCCCTTCCGTAGCAATTAGTATATCATCTACATACTGCAAGACTGTATAAGAGAAAGGAGACTCCTTTACCCGTGTCATTTTCCATTCCTCTAATTCTTTTGCGAGCTGGTTACCGAAGATGGTTGGACTATTCTTGAAACCTTGGGGACGTCGGGTCCAGGTGAGCTGTTTCTTGCGTCCTGTAGCTGGATCATCCCATTCAAAGGCAAAATACTTCATACTCTCTTCAGCCAATGGAATGCAGAAGAAGGCATCTTTCAAGTCAATTACAGTAAACCATTTAAATTTCTCTGATACGGATGTTAACAGAGTATAAGGATTAGCAACCACCGGGTGAATGTCTTTAACTATTTCATTAATGGCTCTCAAATCCTGCACTAACCTGTACTTAGCATTTGGTTTCCGAACCGGAAAAATTGGGGTATTATATTCCGATTCACATTCTTTTAACAATCCTAACACTGTGAACCGAGAAATCATGGGGGCTATTCCCTGTTTAGCTTCTAATTTAATGGGGTACTGCCGTACCCTTATTGGCTTTGCCCCTTCCTTTAATTCTACTACTGCTGGGGGGGCTGCTTTCGATTTTCCAGGTATCCCTGATTCCCATACCCATGGCACAACTGCTTGTTCTATCTCAGGTGGGACAGGCTGTGGATCCACTTCGCTCATCACAAATATTTTCCCAATCTCTTCATCTGGAATTTCTAATTTCACCCGTCCATTTTCAAATATAATCTTAGCATTTAGAATAGATAACAAGTCTCTCCCAAAGAAAGGTTCAGGGCAATTTGGCATGTACAAAAATCTATGGTCTAATTCTTTCTTTCCGAATCTCAAACTTATAGGTTGTAAAAAGGGTCTCTCTTTTACCTGTCCCATAGTCCCTACCACTTGGACTGTTGTGTCGCTTAAAGGTCCCAGTTGCTTATTTAAAACCTAATGTACTGCACCAGTGTCTACCCTAAATACCTGTTCTTTTCCCTCCACCTCGATCCTGACCTTCAAATCCTGATCTAGTCAGCTCTGATTCTGATTCTGATAGCTCCCCATCATCATTATTTGGGCTTGAGCGGCATCTGCTGGCGAAAGAGGGTAACTAAGAAAGTTACCATTGTTTCCGCCCCTCCCTCTCCCAAGCCCTATTCTTGCGGGGCACTCGTTTTTCCAATGTCCCAGTTGTCTACAAAAAGCACACTGATTTGGATCCAAACTTCCTTGTCCAAAATTTCCATTATTTCCCGGGTAAAAGCCTCTACCTCTGCTGCCAAATCCTCTACGACCTCTGCCCCTATTTCCTTTACCTCTACCACGTTGTCCTCCTGTCTGCTGTACTAATGCCAGAATACTAGCCTGCTGACGCTTGGCTGTTTCCTTTTCCCTATTATTGTACACTTTCCATGCTGTCTCCAATAACTTTTCTAACCTCCGGGTATCCTCTCCCTCTAACTTCTGCAATTTCTTTCTGATATCATCCTGAGATTGCCCAGTAAACAACAAAGCTATTTGTAATTGCCCAGGCTCCGACTCCACATCCAGACTAGTAAACCGTCTAGCTGCCTCTTTCAGCCTTTCTAGAAAAGCCGAGGGGGACTCATTTTTCTCCTGATTGACCTTATATGATTTAGACCAGTTCAACGTCTTAGGCATTCCACTTTTGACCCCTTCTATTACTAACTCTTGGAACTGTTTTAGTCTGCGGTACCCTTCCCCAGTATTCGGATCCCATCCCGGATCATCCTGGGGAACTACTTCATTTACTGACAACCCCATTATTCTCTGGGTCCGGATATCTTCCCTAGCTTTCTCCTTAGCAGCTCTCAACACCATTTCCTTTTCAGTGGAATCCATCAATGTATCTAGCAGAACCTGCAAATCATTCCAATCCAGATTCTGAGTTTTAACAACCATCTTTACCACCCGTGCAGTTCTTTCTGGATCTTCCCTATAAATTCCAGCCGACTGTTTCCATATAACTAAATCACTAGGTGAGAACGGTGCCTTAACTATGACCCGTTCCCCTTGGGGTCAAACTGCTTCCCTAAGAGGGGCAATCAATTGTGGCTCCATTTGGTTCTTCCGACCCTATTGGGTACGGGAAGCCAGCGGAGTCCTCTGAATCTCACGGGAGGCCCCTGGTGAGGGGGTTTGAGGGCGCAGGGTTACTGAAAGCCAAGAAACCCCCGGAGTCCGAGAGGACTCCGTGGTTTCATCCTCTTCGTCCTCACCGCTCTCCCCCGACTCCTCCTCCCTTAATGATGGGGCAGAGGGACCCGCACGAGACGGACCAGCAACATATAGGGACATATCCTCCTCCTTTTTTTCCAACTGTACCGCACAATCCACACACAATCCCTTTTTCTTACACCCCAGACAATCTTCCTTCTCATCTTCAAGCCAAATCATCAATATCTCACACTCTTTCAACCATTCCGGTTGCCTTTCCAAGTAACAAAACAAATCCAAGTATGGCATTTCATCCCATTTTTCATTATCTTTCAAATATTGCATTAGAGGAGTTATTTTACCTTTGTCAATCGTCCCATTTAATGGCCACTCAGGCCCCCCTTCAGACACATAAAGTGGCCACCAATTATTACAATAATCAATCAACTTCCCTTTTGTCAATCCTTCTTCAGAGAACCCCCCTTTCTTCCATTTCTTTAATAGACACCCCAAGGGAGTATTCTCCAGAACCTTCCCATTAGATTGTACCAATGACTTAAAAGTTCTCAGCAGTATCATTCCCAAACAGAATAGACAAAAAAAAAAAAAAGAAAAATCTATGCAAATAGAAAGATAGACCAACCAACCAACCAACTTGTCACCCTCCGACGCCGGGGGGGGACAAGTGCCGAACCAGCGAAGCTTTCGCCGACGTCTTACAGCCGGCGCCTAGGCTTTACCCAAGACGTCTTTAGCCCAACCCAGCAGAGCCGATGCTTCGTCTTACGGGCAGGCACCCAGTACCAGAAAATAAAGCACCTTCGGGCTTACCTCCTGCAGTTGTCCGACAGGTGCGGGGTCGGGCACGAACCGATGACTCCCCGAGAATCACTCGGTGCCGGCGTGGAGTGGATCAGGACGCGAACCGCCCCTGCCACCTTCGGAGTCCTGCCACGGTCGCCAGAAAACTGTTGCCCGACAGTGAAAAAGAAACACGAAACAACAGAGTTGTTTAGTGCGGTGCTTTATTGAGGGCCCTGGGGTCTGAGGACTAGCGTCCAAAGTCAGAGCCCAAATTAATCACATTTCTTTAGGGCTTAAATACCCTTCTAGAAGAATTCTTTCACTCTTTGATCTTTTTGCTTCACTACCCCTACATGATTTTCTCAAGGTTTCTCCAGTCCCCCTACATTTCTTTTAGTAATAAATTGTTACATCCCTTCCTAGATAAGTCTCATACATCATGTAGACAATGAACTACTCATAAGATAACATTTCTACTGTCTTAGCAAGTTTTACATCAGTACATACAGATAATTGGCTTTAACTGAATAGTACAGAGTCTGCCAACACAGGGCCTAGTTTATTAAGACAACCCTTAGCATAACTACTTCTAATGCTAAATTAATATATAAAGTTTATCAACTTGCAACAAAACCATGGTGGCCACTTTGAGACCTCGTGAAACCAAAGGGCCATTGTGGCATTTCGGGCCAATTTGTCAAAAGGGGCCATAGTGCACTGTTATGCTCAATGGAACCAAGGGGCCACTGTGACACTGTGGGGTCTCATGGAATCAGTGGTCTATTTTGACACTGCAGGGCCTTATGGAGTCATGGAGACTATTGTGACACTACAGGTGACACCTTGGGGAAGCCACCTAGAACAGAGGCTAGACAAGGTTGAGAGAATAAAGTGGGTATTTATTAAAGGCCTTCAGTAGATACACTTTGGGCTGTCAAAACCCTCCCAGAGGCTACACCCAAGATGGATGGTAGTGATGAGTTTTTCAGACAGATAAAATTTGGTGAATTTACGTGTCAGGGGTTAATCCTCCAATTACAGATTCAGGCAATTAAGTCATATTCCCCCAGTTTGTTCCCCCCCAATTCACTTTTGTTTATACTTTTCAGAGTCTGAGGCTGTAGGATATCCTTGAGTTTAAAAATAATTGTTTTCTCTGACCAAAATGTTAAGACAATTAACTAACATTTTATATGGAGATTAGAGTTATGCCCAAATGCAGTAGAGAATTTAAAAAATATAAAGGCTAATATTTAAAGGCTTTTCAGGCCTCATTGAACCAAGGGGCCACTGTGACACTCTGTGGCCCCTTGGAACCAAGGAGTCCATGGTGACACTACAGGGCCCCATGGAACTAAGGTTTCATATAACAGTGCAGGATCCCATGGAACCAAAGGTCCATTGTGACACTGTGGGTCCTCATGGAATCCTGGAGGCCATGATGACACTTTGAGGCCTTGTTGAATCAAGGGGCTCGGCAGGGCCTTGTGGAACCAAGGAGACTTTTCTGCCATTGTGAGTCCGCATGGAACCAAGAGTCCATTGCGATACTGTGGTGTGGGAAATGCAGGCACAGAGAGCTCTCGGGGGCTTGTGCATACAGGCTCAGAGATAGAGATGGAAACAAGGTTTGACCTAAGACCTTGGGGAAGGCTTAGAGAATTATAGCATTAAAGTCAAACAGACATGAAACAAGAATGTAAGTTGGTAGTTTAAGTAAAAATATATTTAAGCAAACAGAAATATGCATTATGAAAGCAAAGCAATATGTTAAGTAAGATTGTAAAAGATGTTAAAGTTTAGCAATGGAATCTGCTATAATGCTAGCTAGAAGTTTAAGATGCATCAATGTAAGTTTGTGAATTGTTATATGATTGGCTAAAAATGACGCATTGCAGAAAAGCTGTGAAAAGATAAGCAATTAATGATTGGTATGAGAAGAAGGTAGCAAGCTTTGTAGAAGTATTTGATTGGCTAAAATATTTATATAAGGCATTGAAGCTAATAATTAAGTGTCTTCTGATACTGTGTTGTTGGATCTAACACCTTTAATACCTCACTGTTCTTTGAGACTGGTGCTATGAGGAAATAAACTGTATTTTACAAGGTGTCTCAGTTGCCCTGCCCCTCATAGCATTTACATCCCAATACTGTAGTACCAAGGAGACCCTTGTGACACTGTGGGGCCTCATGGAAGAAAGGAGGACCCATTGTGACACACCAGGGAATGGTGCAGCCAAGGGGCCATTGTGACACTGCAGGACCTCATGGAATAATGGAGATCGTTGTATAAAGTTTATCAACTTGCAACACCTTGGTTCCATGAGGACTTTCTCTGTCACGGTGTATTTTTGTTTCCATGAGGATTCTCAGAGTTACAATGATCTCCTTGGAACTGCAAAGTAAAAAGAGACCATTGGTTCCATGCAGCCCCACTCTGTCAAAATGGATTTTGGTTCCATGAACTCCCACAGTTTCAAAAGGCCCCTTTGTTCCTTGTCGTTTCATAGTGTCACAGTTGACTCCTTGGTTCTGTGAGGCCCTGCTGTCACCAAATCTCCAAAATATCAGAATAAGACTCCTTAACATTAATCTGGTGTTAAAGAGGGTGTAATTTTTTTCAGGGCCACAGGTCCAATGTGAGAAAACTCCTAATCTTACGTGGACACATAATTATACAAGTGTGTTGCTTACATTCAGCCACTACATGTGCATTAAAATTTACCTACTTCCATAAAACCCACCCCAAATGCCAGATTCAGTTCTTGTTTTTCTACTGCTGCACCCTTGAGCCAGATGTGTTGTTCTTCTCTTCCAACCATCGCTGCTGGGAAAGCAGCCCCTGCATGGACTGTTCCTGTGCTAAAGTTCACAGGCACAGTAAAAATTGAATTAACCCTTTGGTATCAAGGCCAAGGCTCTGTGTGGCCAAGCAGAGGCAGGCAGGACGCAGAGCTGTCAGCAAAGGAAGGGGCCAGCGAGGTGGAGCAGCCAGGGGATGACGACAGCCTGCAGGGACAGAGGTGCAGGGCGTGGACACCGTAAGACAGCGTGGGCTGCAGAGGGCACAGGGATGGGCAGCAGCTGAAAGGCCCTGCCAGAGCCAACTGCTGCAGCACTTGGGCCATGGCTGCTGGCCCTGGGCCTGAGGCCAGCAGGGGACAAGTGAGCCTTGTTGTGCTGGGGCCTCATTGCCTCCTTGTACCTGCTCAGCAGCCTGGCAGGGGCTGCCCCATGGTCCTGCCCTTGGCATTGCACATCCCCAGAGCCCAGTGGCCCAGGAAGAGCCCTGAGCAATGAGGGAGTGTCAGGATGTGCCTTGCCAGGGGCTGGGGCTCAGGCCTTGACCCTTTACATTCCTGAAACACATTCAGGTTTGCTCAGCATCAGAGACACCTTTCCCTTGTTTGTCCCCACCTGTCATCAGTGTCTCCATTGTTCTGCTGTAACTGGAACTTGAGGACATTTTCTTAGTCGTGTTCCTTGATGGCATCCATTAAAAGTTCAAGAAACTTTTGAATTTCAATTTAACTTTGAGTTCTTGAGAAGTTTCTTGAGCACACTTTCAGGGACTGAGTCTGATGTAAACAGCACCAAAGCCCGAAGAGGGTCATTAAAATCCATGTGCTGTGTCTGTGCTGCTCATCCGGGCTGGACTCGTGGCACAGAGCAACATCCTTGCAACCAAAAAGAGCTTCAAAAACACATTTCTCCTTATGAGCAGCTCTTCTCCCAGCCCAGCAGGGCTGAGGGCACTGCCTGCAGTGTGGAGAGTTAGGGATTTGCAAGCGGAAGATATCGGGATGCACAGAGAGCCAGGGACCCCTTCCCCCCCTTGCGGTCAGACTTTTGCTCCGAACCTGGCCGCACCCAGCCAGAGGTGAGCTAAAGGAAATGACACAGACTGCCCACCATAAAAACCCTTGTGACCCCTCAATAAACGCCATTTGCTGTCCACCACATTGCTGTCCAGGAGCATATGAACCGAGTGGCTCGGGGTTAGAGCCACTGTGCCAGGCTGGAACCATGTCGCCACACAACAAGTGGTGCCGGAACCCAGGACACGAGAAACCGCCCGGGTTTCGGGGTTTGCCTGAACAAGAACCAGCGACTGCACAGCTGGCCTTGTGCAGTGGGGGAGACGTCCCCGGACCAGCAAGGAGCATGGATGCTGTCGCTAAGGTCATAAGTCAAATCCACGCGCAGTGGAGGATTGACTGTAAGCTTAAAGATTTCTGTCTCGCGATGCCGAGACTTAAAAAGATAGGTGCTATAGAGAGCCCGGTAGACATTCTGCATCCGGAGATATGGGATAAATGCACAAAAGCTCTGGCTGAGGACACCGTGTCCTCCGGCTCAGGGAGAGCACTTAAATCATGGGGCAGAGTCATCCAGGCTCTGCTGCTGCAAAATGCCCAGCAAGAACAAGAGACTTGGAGAGCCATGCGGACTTGTTTATTAGCTACGCCGCAGCTGGGAATCGGGGTGGCTACACAGACTGCAGAGGGGTTTGAACCGGCCAGCCGCGCAGATGCGCGGACCCCGGACCCTCCTCCGTGGCCCCCGAGTCAGGACTCACCACAAGCCGAGGAGGGGGAGTATGCGCAGGTGTTGTGGCAGGGGCTATCAGAGGAGAGGTGGAATGCTGCAACAATATCAGAGATCCAAGTGGCAGATAAGAGGGCACCCCCGCCATATGCGTTTGAAAATTGCACCGCAGCGTGTGATGGGAGATGGAACAAAGACGTGGGGGGCGGAGATGCAGGAGGCTTGCCAAACAGCACAGACGCGGGTGACCAGGGAGGAGGGGCGGCCCCTGGGACGGAGCATCAGACCAATCAGAGAGCTCATTTTAAAGCAGGTCCTTATAAGGCAAGATCCTCCCCCAGCAGGAGGCGTGGGGAGCGCAGGGGGAGTGAACGGCCCGGCCCCCGGGAGATGGGGCGGGGGCAGAGCCTGAGAAAAAGGCTGAGCAGCCCAGAAGTGTCCAGCCAGTCGACTTCCGGCTGTGACTCTGACTCCAGCTGGGATAGCCGATTGGAGGGATGGTCAAAGCACTGGGGCTTTAACAAAAGAAATGCAGTGGCATACAAAATCACTAACTGCAACGCTCCTGTGTGGGTTAAGAGGATATCAAAGAAAGATTGAACCGTGCTTACAGACTGGCGGAAAATCAAAATAGCTTGCGCCGGAGCGGGGCTGAGCCAAGCCGGGGCGGAGCTGCTGCAACTGCTGGCGGGAGCTTGGTGGGGCGGTGCCTGGTGCAGACCGCCTGGCCTCACCAGCGGAACAGCCGCGGGAGCACGGCCCGGGTGACTCAGCCACGGGCGGTTCTGGCGGCCCAAGCGCCACGCCCTTCACCAGCTCCGTGTCTCCGTGGCTCGGCCAGGCAGCGCTGCTGCTGGGGCAGCTGAGGGGCCCCTCCGCTGCCCCCTCGTCCTGCCTGTACTTTCTGCGGGGCCTGCTGTGCTGCTGCCGCCGCTGCCTGGGCAGCCTGCAGGGCCGCGCCGAAGGGCTGCTCCTCCCGTGGGGGTAGCGGGTGCTCAGCACCCACCCCAAGAAAAAGCCGATGGAGGCGCTAAACACAGTGCAGGGGGCCTGCAACGTCATCTAGAGCCTGCACTCCACCAAGCAACCCGGCATCACCTGAGAAGCTTGCACCCTCAAAACCAAAGCAGCAGCGGTACCTCTGCGTCATTATGTTCCTAGGGTTAGTGGGTGGAGGACAGGCAGACACAAAGCATTATCCTCACCAGCCGTTTAGGTGGGTTCTACGCCATCTCTCAAGTGAGAGGGTCATCAAAGAAATTGTCACAGTCGACACCTCATCTTTCGAGTTCAGGCTAAAAGACATTTTTCCCTCACATACGGGGCTCCTCAAATTTGAAGAGACGACATTATTTCAGACCTATTGGTGTCCCGCTTCCAACCCAGGGAAGAGTTACTGTAATTACCCAGGGTATGGATATTGTGGATATTGGTGGTGTGAAACTGTTGTGACAGGCAATAAATGGAAACCACAACAGCCTGATAAGGTCCTGCAAATTAAGTATACTCTCCACGGCTGTCTCGAACCAAAATTTGGTCTGGAAGGGTACGTAATCATGCCCCAAGGCAGGAAATAGCACACCTGCACAGGCTATATAATGACAGTCCTGCAGCCAACCCATGATGGCTGGGCCACGGGCAAAGTGTGGACAGCGTTTGTTCATCTTTCTCACCGCATCTGGGCGAACATACAAATTATCAGGTTCCCACCTTCAATATCCCAATCAGTCGGACCCAATCCAGTTCTTGCAATGAGTAGACCCAGGAAGGAGATAGCAGCCAACCATAGCTCTAGCCACAAAACACAGATGCTAAAATCTACCTCCTCCCCAGCCCATCTCCTAGCCAAACCAACCCTCTCCAATCCATTCCTAAACGTGTTGAATGCTACCTTTCTATCGTTAAACCAATCCAACCCGAACCGCACAGAATCATGCTGGTTTTGCTATGATGCACAACCCCCTTTTTACGAAGGTGTTGCCCTCGATCTCCCATTCATCTTTTCAAAGCCAGACAGTCCACGCCAATGCAGATGGGACACCCCCCGGAGAGGCATTACCCTAAGCCAGGTCACGGGCCAAGGCAAATGCTTGGGCAATGCAACCTTGGCAAAGCAGATGGGCGAAGTCTGCCGGGAATTTGTCAAACTTAAAGGGGGGAAGTTCCAGTGGGTGATCCCGGCTGCATCAGGAATGTGGGTCTGTCAACATCCGGGGTAAGCCCATGTGTACTCCTTGACAAATTCAATAATTCTACCGACTTTTGTGTCCAAGTTCTAGTCATCCCCAGAGTCCAGTACCACCAGGAAGAGGAAGTGTACCGATTGCTCGAGGGACCCGACCGGCTCCACAATCGAGAAGTGGTAACGGGCATCACCATCGTAATGCTCCTCGGTTTAAGAGCTACCGGCGCTGCCACAGGCATCTCAGCCCTCGCAACCCAACACCAAGGACTGGCCCAACTGCAGATAACTGTTGACGAGGACTTGCAAAGGATCGAGAAATCCATCTCTTCCCTAGAGAAATCCCTTTCCTCACTCTCAGAAGACGTCCTCCAAAACAGGCGAGGACTGGACCTTTTGTTTATGCAGCAAGGAGGCCTGTTTGCCGCCTTGAAAGAGGAATGCTGCTTTTATGCGGACCACACCGGAGTCATTAGAGACTCCATGGCTGAACTGAGAGACCGACTAAACCTCAGAAAAATGGACAGAGAAGCTCAACATGGCTGGTTCAAATTGCGGTTCAACAGGTCCCCGTGGCTCACCACCCTAATTTCTACCCTAATAGGCCCACTCACTATAATCTTACTAACACTAATCTTCGGGCCTTGCATATTTAACAAATTGGTGCTATTCGTTAAAAAGTGTTTAGAAACAGTCAACATTATGCTCGTCGAACGCCAAAAATTACTTTAAGGTGAGCCTGTTACTAACGCATTTACAATTTTATACTAATTTTACTAACCCATGAAATTTTATAATATCTGCATTTTATAACTTTATATGATTTTTACTAATCATGAGGGAGGGGGGAAATGTGGAGAGTTAGGGATTTGCGTGAGGAAGATATCGGGATGTACAGAGAGCCAGGGACCCCTTCTCCCCCTTGCGGTCAGACCCTTGCTCCGAACCTGGCCGCACCCAGCTGGACATGAACTAAAGGAAATGACACAGACTGCCCACCATAAAAACCCTTGTGACCCCTCAATAAACGCCATTTGCTGTCCACCACGTTGGTGTCTAGGAGCATATGGACCGAGTGGCTTGGGGTTAGAGCTGTTGTGCCAGGCTGGAACCATGTCGCCACGTAACAGCAGAGGATATCAGAAAACCTTGCCTGGTCTCTCAGATGACCCCTCTGCTGTGAGACTGCTAAGAGTTGAAGAACAACAGGCACCAATCGCCACAGTAACAGTACACCGTCGGCAATACCATACCAACAGAGACTCTGTGATTGCCATCCATGAGATGATCCGTAAATGGGAAAGGGGTTGCAGCAAGACTTGTTCACATTTCAACAGCCCTATATGGCGAGTGTCTAATTCCAGTGGAGAATGGAGATTGACGGGGATTACCGTAGCCTGAAAGAGGTCACACCACCACCGAGTGCTGCCGTGCCGGACACATTGGAACTTCAGTATGAGCTGGAGTCCAAGGCAGCAAAGTGGTACATGACCACTGATATTGCCAATGCCTTCTTCTCCATTCCTTTGGCAGCAGAGTTCAGGCCTCAGTTTGCCTTCAGTGGTGGAAGCACAGAGCCACCAGTTGCCGTGGACTGATCCAGACTGCACTGGAAAAGGGCAAGGCTCCAGAGCATCTACAGTATATCTATGACATCATTGTAAGGGGGAGCACAGCAGGGGAAGTCTTTGAGAAAGGAGAGAAGATTATCCAGATTCTTCTGAAAGCTGGTTTTGCAATTAAGCGAAGTAAGGCTAAGGGACTGGTTCAAGAAATTCAGTTTTTAGGAGTCAAGTCACAAGATGGACATCATCAGATCCCAACAGTTAATTAACAAGACCACCACTATGTCTCCAGCAATAAGCAAGAAGGAAACACAAGCTTTCCTAGGTGCCATAGGCTTTTAGAGAATGCACATTCCCAAGTACAGCCAGATTGTGAGCCCTCTCTACCTCGTCACCCGCAAGAAGAATGATTTCCACTGGGGCCCTGAGCAGCAACAAGCCTTCACCCAGATCAAGCAGGAGATTGTTCATGCAGTAGCCCTTGGCCCAGTCAGGACGGGACCAGAGATAAAAAATGTACTCTACTCTGCAACCGGCATCCATGGTCTGTCCTGGAGCCTTTGGCAGAAGGTACCTGGTGAGACTCGGGGTCGACCCCTGGGATTCTGGAGCCAAACATACAAAGGGTCTGAAGCCAACTACACTCCCACAGAGAAGGAAATCTTGGCTGCCTATGAAGGAGTTCAAGTGGCCTCAGCAGTAATTGGCACCGAAATGCAGCTTCTCCTGGCACCTCGACAATTGGTACTGGGATGGATGTTCAAGGGAAAGGCTCCTTCCACACATCACACCACCAACACCACATGGAGCAAGTGGATTGCCCACATCACTCAGCATGCCTATACTGGAAATCCAAATAAACCTTGGGATTCTGGAAATAATTACAAACTGACCTGAAGGCTAGATTTTTGGATTATCTTCTGAAGAAGAAGAGGAGCAAGTGGCACGTGCCGAGGTAGCCCTATCTTATAATGCACTACCGGAGACTGAAAGACGATATGCCCTCTTCACTGATGGCTCCTGCTGAATTGTAGGCACTAACTGTAAATGGAAAGCTGCAGTATGGTGCCCCACACCACAAATTGCACAAGCTACCTAGGGACAAGGTGGATCAAGTCAGGTCGCAGAGATTAAAGCCATCCAAATGACAGAAGTGCCTGAGGCTCTGTCTATACACTGACTCATGCATGGTAGGTAATGCTCCATGGGGATGGCTGGATCGCTGGGAAAAGACCAACTGGTAGTGCAGAGGGAAACCCATCTGGGCCACTGAGATTTGGCAGGACATTGCCACATGAGTAGAGAGGCTGACCATGAAGTTTCGATACATGGATGCGCATGTACCCAAGAGTCGGGCAAATGAAGAGCATCACAACAATGCACAGGTGGATCGAGCTGCCAAGATGAAAGTATCACAGGTGGATCTAGACTGGCATCACAAGGGGGAATCATTCCTAGCTCATTGGGCCTGAGATAACTCTGGTCATTGGGGAGAGATGCAACATACCGATAGGCCCATGACTGAGGGGTGGACCTTACTATGGACAACATCTCACAGGTCATCCACAACTGCGAGACCTGCTCTGCAATCAAGCAGGCCAGGCAGGTGAAGCCTCTGTACAGTGGACAATGGTCAGAGTACAGGTATGAGGAAGCCTGGCAAATTGACTGCATCACCCTTCTCCCCAAACCCGCCAAAACAGGCACTACATTCTGACCATGGTGGAAGCCACCACTGGATAGTTGGATATCTACCCTGTGCCTCATCCTACTGTCTGGAACATCATCTGGAGCCTTGAAAAGCAAGTCCTGTGGAGACATAGCACCCCTGAGAGAATTGAGTCAGACAACGGGACCCATTTCAAGAACAGCCTTATCAACACCTGGGCGGAGAATACGGTATTGAATGTATATATCATATTCCTTATCAAGCACCAGCTGCTGGGAAATTTGAATGGTGCAATGGATTTCTAAAGACTACCCTGAAGGCACTTGGTGGGGGAACCTTCAAGAATTGGGAAAGGAACTCCACAAAGGCCACCTGGATGGTCGACACCCAAGGGTCCATCAGTCGAGCTGGCTGTGCCCAGTCTAAACCCCTGCACACAGCGGATGGAGACAAAGTCCCTGTGGTACACATGAAAAGTAATTTAGGAAAGACTGTTTCGATTAATCCTGCCGCGGACAAAGGCAAACCCACATGTGGGATTGTCTTTGCTCAATGACCTGGTTACACTTGGTGGGTAATGCAAAAAGATGGAGAAACCCATTGTGCACCACAAGGAGACCTAATTTTAAGTGAGAACTGTGTGTAGGGTTTCATTCTGTATATTATATATATGTATCTATAAGAGTGTATTGGTTTGGGTATGATGTAGATGGTGATAGAATAAGGGGTGAATTATGTCCTAGGTTACAATGTAAAGATATGCCCAAAACTATGTATTCTATCACCATTTGCTGAAACCAGGTGGGACAGTGATTCTTATCTTTTTGAGATATCCTCTGCTAATGGGCCATCTGTTAAAAATCATTAGGGGCAATGTTTTTCATCTTTCACATGACCCATCCTTCCTCCAGGAAGATATCTTCTGTGAATGGGCCAGTGAGTCCCACTGCATAACTGATAAAATTGCATCAGTCCATTGTGAGATTCTTCACCCAGGGGGAGGAGCCAAGCATTTCCTACCTAGATAAAAATCTGAGATTTGGAACACCAAAGCAGCCCTTAGCCACTAGTTTCCAAAAGAGAAGAGCTGCTAGAACTTTGTACAGGATTACCGCTCCAAGAAAACCACTCCATCAAGACTGATACTGTGGACACTTCTGAAGGCCTAGGCAAAATCAGCCAGGCCTTTCTCAGGCCATGAAAACTTTCCCAGCTCCAGCCAGGATTTTTCCCAGGCTGGAGACTTTTTCTCTATTGTAAACATAAGACAAAGAATCATAACAGAGATAAACACCTGTTAGATCCATGGGAAAGAGGTGTCTCTTTCTCTGTCCAATGAACTGTCTGTATTTTGTTTTGCACCAATTGCCTTATTTAAGGCAATGGCTTTCTTCAATAAATTGCTCTTTCTTGCTCTTTCCTGCACCAAGCAAAAGCGTGTCTTGTTGCTGTTTTTTCGCCGCTCTGTAATCTTTCCCACGGCAACATGCTACCACCCCATAACTAATGGGGTGTCAGATTGTATTCTGACTCTTACAGAGGTTTTTCTTTTGTACTATTTCATGTATTATTTTTCTCATTTTTCCTATTAAATTAAATTTCTAACATGGTGTCTCTCCCTGGTTTTGCTTCCAAAACCATTACAGGGCCTCACAGAACTTAGTAGCCGTTGTGACACCATGGGGCACCACAGAACCAAGGAGCATGGTGACATCCTTGGGCCTAGCAGAACTCACGGGATAATGAGACACCATGGGGCCGAACAGAAAAAAGGGGCCATTCTGGCACCATAGGGATTCACAGAACCAAGGGTCCATTGTGAATACCATGGGGCTTAATGTAACCAAGGTACCATTGTGGCATCATGGGCCATTACAGAAACAAGGGGCCATTATGACACCATCGAGCCTAACAGAACCATGGGGAAATTTTGACACCATGGGGCCTAACAGAAACAAGGGACATTGTGACATCATGGGACCACATGGGACCAAGGGGGGATTGTGACACCATGGGCCCTGAAAGAACAAAGGGGCTATTGTGATGCCATGGGGCCTAATGCAACCAAGAGGCAAATTGTAACATCAATGGACCTCATGGAATTATGCGGATATTGTGACACCATGGGCACTGACAGAAACAATGGATCATTGTGACACCATGGGGCTCCATAGAACTAAGATGTAGAACATAATGACGACATGGGGCCTAACAGACACAAAGGCACATTGTGACACTGTGGGCACCAACAGAACCAAGGGGCCATTTTGCCACTATGGGGCCTACCAGAGTCAAGGGGCCACTGTGACACCACTGGGCCTAATGGAACCAAGTGGAAATTGTGACACCATGGGACCAGTCTGACCCAAGGTGTCATTGTGAAAACATTGAGTCTAACAGAACCAAGGTGCCGTTGTGACACCAAGGGGTCTCATCGCACCAAGGGGCCATTTTTAACACTATGGGGGCTCATAGAACCCAGTGTGTAATTTGACACGATCAGTCTTTATGGACCACAGGGGCCATTGTGACACCATAAGGCCCCATAGAACCCAGGGTGTAATTTGACGCGATGGGTCGTAGCAGCACACAGGGGCGATTGTGACACTATGTGGGCTCATAGAATGAAGGGGACATTTTGAATGCCATGGGGCCTAATAGGACTAAGGGGCCATGGTGACACCATGGGTCCTAATAGAACCAAGGGGAAATTGTGACACCATGGTGCCCAATGGTAGCAAGACGCCTTTGTGACACCATGGTGCCTAACAGAACCAAGAGGAAATTGCATTACTCTGGGGCTCTACGGAACATAGGGATTTGGTGACACAATTGGGCCTATTAGAACCATTGTGCCACCACAGGGCCTCACAGAGTCAAGGGACCATTGTGACACCATTGTGCCACATGAAACCAACGGTCCATTGTGACACCATGGTACCTAACAGAAACAAGGGGAAATTGTAACACCATGGAGCCTCATAGAACCAATGGTCCATTGTGGCTCCATGGCACTTAACACAACCAAGGGGCCAATGTGACACCCCAGGATCTCATAGCACCAAGGGAACATTTTGAACACCATGGGAGCTCAAGCAACCAAACAACCATTTTGAACAACATGGAGCCTAATAGAAACAAGGTGCCATTGTGAAACCATGAGTCCTAACAGAAATAAGGAGAAATTGTGACACCAAGGTGCATGAGGAAACCAAGGGGCTTTTGTGAGGCCATGAGGCCTAACAGAACCAAGAGTCTGTTATGACCCCATCGGGCCTTATGGAACAAAGGGTCTATTGGCAACACCATCGGGTCTAAGAGAACTAGGGGGCCATTGTGACACAACTGGGCCGCATGAAACCAATTGTGCTATATGACATCATGGGGCATACCAGAACCAAGGGTTCAATGTGACACTATTGTGCCACCTGAAACCAGCGGTCTATTGCAAAACCATGGGGCTTAACAAAACCAAGGGGCCAGAGTGACACCTTTGTGCTGCCTGCAAGTAATGCTCCATTGTGACACTGTGGGACCTCATAGAACCCAGGGTGTATTGTGAGACTGTGGGGCCTAAAGGAATCAAGGGGACATTTTGACATTATGGAGCCTCATGAAACCAAAATGCCAATCTGACACCATGGGGCGTCAAGAACCAAGGGGGATTTGTGAGTCCATGGGTCCTAAGAGAACCAAAGCACCAGTGTGGCACCATGGGTCCTAAAAGAAAAAAGTGCTTGTTCTGGAACCATGGGACCACATGGAACAAAGGGGACACTGTGATACCATAGGGCCTAATGGGACCAAGGGACCATTGTGACACTGTTGAGCCTAATTAAACAAAAGGCCATTGTGAGACCATGGGGCTTAAGAAAACCAAGGGGCCATTGTGACACCATTGTGCTGCTTAGAACCAAGGACTGGTCCATTGTGACAGCACTGCTTCACAAAACCAAGGGGGCATTGTGTCTTCATGGTGTCCCCCTGAACAAAGTGGCCATTATGACTCCATGAGGCCTCATGGAACCAAGGGTCCATTGGGACACCATGTGTCCTCAGAGAACCTAGAGTCCATTTTGACACCATGGGGTGTCATGGAACCAAGGGTCTACTGTGAACACTGTGGGGCCGAACAGAGCCAAGGTGCCAATGTGGCACCATGTTCTCTGTGGGAATACAACTAGAGAGCAGGACTGCGAGCACTGCTCAGCTTGTCACAACCGACATGGATGTGTTAGCCATAGTAGCCGCAAGCCTTGGCATGAGTAGGCTGCAAGCCTTAGCAAGAGTAGGCCGCAAGCCTTGGCAAGAGTAAGTGGGATTTTGAAGAAGGAATGTAAGAGATAAGAAAGTGCTTGGTACAAAGAGCTTACCCTGCAGTTTTTATGGGGATTTTCATAATATCCACCTGGTACCTGGTTAGCTTAAACGAGTCATAGATTGAGCAATGATATTTAGTTATATAACTTAGTAACGCTAATATGATTGGTGCGCTATCTTTAGTAATAGGTAAAAAAGTATATAAACTTTGCTTTGTGGATCAATAAACAGCTTCATGGCATATCGTGAAGACCTTGTCACTTCATTACCACCGTCGTCACTCTCCACCAAAATTACAGGCCCATTGTGACACTATGGGCCTAAAAGAACGAAGGGACCAATGCGACACCTTTGTGTTGCCTGGAACCAAGGGTCCATTGTGACACCATGGGTCCTCAGAAAACCATAGGACCATTGTGACACCCTAGGATGTTATTGAACCCAGGGTGTATTGTGACACCATGGGGCCAAACACAACCAAGGGCCCATGTGCCACCTTGGTGCCTCACAGAACAAAGGGGCCATTGTGACACCATGAGGCTGTCATGATCTGCTCAACCTGAACAGAAGTCGTGATGGTTTTTTTGACCTCAAGGTGCAAAATACAAACAGCAAGGAACTCAAGTTTTATTCAGCAGCAAGCAGCAGTGAACTTTATTGCGTGCCAACATCTCAGTTTTGTGATAGAGGGGAGGGAGAGATAAAGGAAACGAAGAAAAATGGGGGAGAGAGAGAGAAGGATGAGGAATAGCTACCAACAGATGGGATGATATCTTTGTGGTCTTCAGCCAATATAAGTGTCTTCCGTCCATGGTGAGAAAGAGATCTCAACAGTCTCTTCAGAAAGTAATCTTTTCATAGTCGTTTTCCAAGGCGAGTGCCCGCTGGCCAAAAGGTGGGAAGATTTATGGACTATTGTGTGCAGAGGCCCATTGCTCTGAGAAGCAGGTGTAGAAAGTACAGCTCTCCCTGCTCATACTTGCTCAAAAGCAGTATATCAAGACAGGATAGCACACACCAGCAGAACAGTCCCTTGGCAAGCATCCACCTTGGCCAGGACAGAAACTCCAGTCCAGAGCGAGTAGTGGGGTCCTGGGGTCTCAGTCTCTGATGATTCTCATGAGGCAGATCAGGGAAACGTCGGACTGACCCTTACACCACCCCAGGAGTCACGATGTCGTCAAGAGTGCTCCTTCATAGTGTTGTTGCAAAGTGTTCAGGACTTTTCCGAGTTGGCAGCATATTCCGGAAAACAGAGACAGAAAGTTAGACAGAATAGAAAAGTAGGTAAAAAATAAGGAAAAGGGAAAGGGAGAAAAAGAATCAACAAATAATCAATTTTCAATTAAAACATACATTCAATTTCTGATTACAAAGAAAAATAATCAATTTCAATGCAAAATACAACTAAACAAAACAATTTTAAATCAATATTTAAAATGCAGCACAACTAAAACAAGCAATTTTAATCAGTACCATGTTCTATCTTATTTCAAATCATATAGTTTGTATTGTGTCAATAATCTTAAGGGTGTCAACAGTGACCAATTTGTGTATATTCAAGATGGAGGTCAATTGTGTTAACTGTTTCATCATTTTCCAACTGATGATGCAGAGAATTGCTGATAAAACAAAACCAATCAAAACCAAAATCAAGAGAACAATGATGGGATGACACAATTTTTTCAGGACACCTGGAGCAGAAAGTGACCACCCAAAAAGAGTATCCCACCACTTGTGCTCGGCAACTCTCTTTGCTCTTTCCAGAACACAATTAATTTCTTCCACATTATGATGAACTGATATTAAGGGGTTATGTCCATTTTTCTTAATTCTTTCCAAAATTTCCACTAAATCTTGGTGAAGCAACAATTGCTTTACCAAAGTGATGTTCATCCGAATGGGAGTAGGCAATAGATGGTGGATTGGTGTGTAATTGGACTGTAGGAGGTGATGAGAAGTAACTGGGGCTACAATGGAAAATCACATCCAGTAATTTTAGTAAAGTTACAGACACAAGGATTTGAATTATTTTTAGTACTCACTCCTAAATCTTCTATAAAAATACTATCACAAGCAGTTCTTAAGCATGCACACCCATTGCCTATATACACCAGTACTGTTTGAGGAATTTCATTTGGATGAATTTCAAAGTCACAAACATTTTGTTCTGTGTCCAAAGAAATATCTTAAGCCCTTGTAGTTCCTGGGCAATACAAATTTCCAAATTGACTATTTGCCACTTCTCACCAATTTGATGGGCCCATGCTCTATGCTAAAAAGGATAGAGAATAGCTCCATCATGATTCAGCCCTAATGCAATGATAGGGAATATTGAATGCACTGAAGCATTGTGTATCGTTATTACAAAGGCTGTGGCTATGTTTATGCTGGCTTTGTAGGCAAAATTCACCATGTTCCATCAGGATTGGATTTCTCTGTCAAAATCATGGGCATTATCCCAAATTATTTTCCGAATTTCTGTAGGAAAAGTGCCTTCCTCACCTTCTCTTATAATTGAGGCAGCAACTGAATGCATCCACAATTGAACCTGGATCCAGCAGAGAGCTAAAGAGATGTTATAGCCAATTTATTCATCAGTACTTCTGAATCAATGCTATTCAAAATTCCCAGTCCTGTTCCCACAACATTCGTTGTGTCTTATCATTTGTTTCTTAAAAGAATTATTGACAATTTGACTTGGTTGAAAGACTATGCCAGATTAAACAATATTTGTTGGTGGCCATTTTTTTCCTAATTACACATGGTACAATTTACTAAATTTTGGGCTCAGCATAACCGGTGGTTGGGTGGTAAATGTTACAATACTAACATCAAGTTCTCCCCAGTATTTTGTAATGTTTTTACCACACATGATTTCATGGGAAAATTGTACAGCAGTTAAGTTTAGCCAACAAGTCTGATTTTGGCTTTGACAAAATAAAACACAGCTGTAAGGTCCTGTGCTGTAACTGTATACAGGTTTGATGAGAGATTTAGCAACTAATTTTCATGTTCCATGGCGTTCTTCTGCGAAAAGTAAACACAACAGAACCTGCCACAAAGAGGCAGGAGATTAAAATGATGGAACTATCCGACATGTAATGCGAACTGAAATTCTGTTAACTTCCCAATCATTTTGCTGCCAAAAAGGAAGCCACTCTGTACCTCTTTTAAACACAGCACAAGAGTCAGTGTAGATGCAAGCAAAAGAAGCAATCTGTACCTCAAGCTGGAAAACACTCCAAACAACTATCAGCACACTCCAAACAACCATTAGCTCCCCAACCTGAAAACTACCTTCTCCCTCAGTAATAATTTGTTCACCAGAGGAAGTGTGGAGGGCCACTGCCCTGTATTTCCACAGCTTTTTCTCTTGTTTGGCAGAAGCATTAGTGAATCAACAATTTGTTATTTCTTTGGGGGAGAAAGGAGAGGCTACTTGGATTACTGCAGCAGGTTTGTTTTGGCTATTAGCCAAGCTCTCAGTTTCTTGAATTGCCAGATTTTTTACAGCTCTTTCTGTTACTGAGATGTTACAGTAATATTTGATCTGGGCATACCACTTCCTAACTGAGGATCTCTGGGCCAACCTGTCAGGGGGGAGGGTCCCAGTAGTGACTGTAGTGTGTTTTCTCCAGAACACTAATAATCCTAAAGCTTGTTGGAGATCTTTCCTGGATTCAGGCATTTTAATCTGATCTAAAGAGGTTAAAAGTATCTCCCACTACTTCTATTTCATCTCCTCCCTCAAGGATATCATCAGTATATTGATAAACAGCAACATTGTCAGTTTTGGGTTTCCAGACTGGCCATACAGGAGAGTTGAAAGGAGAATGAGTATCAATTATTACTTCTTGGTCTCGCAAAGCCTGTATAACTGGTTCGATCCCTTCTTGGCACCAGAGGGAATGTTTACATTTTCAGATAATTGCATAGGTGATTTATAGCCAACAGTGAATCTCCTTTCATGCATCATTTGCAAGCAGGAGGCTTTGTGAATGTAGGAGTTGGTTTGGGGTACCAATTAAAGCTACAGGGTCTCCCCTTTCCAAGAGGAGAAGCTCCCCTGCCCAGTAAGCTGCATGCTTAGTTAGGGACCATGAGTTGTGGGAGTCCAGAGTATTCCTCTGGCTTCCCTGGAAGGTTTAAGACCCCCCTGGCAGGGTCCCCAAAGACCGTCGAATGAGACCTAGGTGTCTCAGGGGCTGGATTTAGCTCCTTGGAACAATTTACCAACATTGAGAGAAGAAATGCAAGCTGCAAAAATAAATAGAGTGTAAATTAGACTGCTAGAATGTAGAATAAGTAGATTTCTAGAATGTTTATATTAAGGGGTTCATGGCCAACATGGAGAATTTGGGGCATGGATACTTCTTCCTCTTTCTCCTCCGTGTCATCCATGCTGGGTGACATGCTGGCACTTTCAGATTGGATGTGAACAAAGCTGGACCATGTTATAAGACTGAATTGTATTGGAAAATAATTATAAATACCTAGTATGTAATTTAGACTATAAAAGATAAGTCCTGCCTCTACCAGGCAGATTCGGCCTTGGACGTCTGGCGAGCAGACCGCTGCTAGCTGGACAAAGCATTCCTGAGATAAGAAAGAATAAACAACCATGAAAACCTCTAAGAACAGCCTCATGCAGTCTCTCATTGGCGGGCATCGGAAAGAGCTGGGTTGCAAACAACCTGCATGTCCTCCAGAGGTTATCTCAGGGCTAAGGAGACACCTCGGGCTGTGACAATGAGTTACATGTGTCTCCCGTTGTAAAGAAAATCCCATGTCCCCAGTACCCACTGGCTTCTTGTTGTGATAATTCAGTAGCAGTTTACAGGATTTCTTTAGTGGTTATTTGTGGGTCAAAATCCTCATTGTTGATATAACTGAATTCTGTTTTAATTGCAGGGCAGCAATGTCCCCCACAATTTTTCATCACAGTTAGTTCTTCTTGAGGAGATATTTGATTAGTTTTCTTCTCTGTTTCTTGTGGTGAGTCAGTTTGTTTTAAAGTGTTGGTGTGTTCCTATTTTAGGGTAGGCCCTAAAGAATGATTGTCATCCCTTTAAAGAATTAATATCATCCCTTAAAAAATGAATCTCATCCCTCAAAAAGTGATTGTTATTCCTTTCTTCATCTAATTGTTTTTGCAAAATTTCCACATTTTGTAGACAGTCAATAATTGTTTTTCCTCACTTCTTCACCTAGAGTGAGTTTCTATAGCTGCCATAAGACAGCCTCCCAAAACAGCAGAGAATGGTCTCTTTTTGCCCAGTTTGAATTTTGTTTCATGCTGCAAAGAACATATTCTATCAATGACATTTTCTAGATTAAACCAATTACTGTGTGCCCACTCTTCCCCCCCTTGGTAGGGTCTGGCATTATATTTAGCTAACAGAGCTAAAAAGCAGCTTTATCTTTTGCGCCATGATTTTCAATCATTTTGCAATGGGGAAGTAAAACAACTGCAGGGAGGTCAATTACTTAAGTTACACACACAGCCTTTCCTGCATTCCCCCCTCACTTCCAGGGAGGACCAGTATTTGCACAAACAACAAAAACAACAACAACACAGTCCCACCTTTTGCACCAAGAGATATTTGTAAATTTCTGAAGACAGAGCCCTCAAACGAGTGTAGGAGTGCTTTTAACCTAGGTGTGTGCAGATTGCGGGAAATCTGAAATACCTCCCTTGATTTCTAGTCAATCTGACCCATTTCCAAGTGATCAGCTGGGGTGATCAGGTGGGGCTGGAGCAAGACGTCCTTCCCCTGTTACAGACTACACACAACCCTGCAACCCTTCTGTCTGTTATAAATTATTCACCACAATCAGGTAGTCAATCAAAAAGGCAATTTATTAGTTTGTTGATAAGGAATAGGCAAGGCAAAGCTGGGGGTGTGGGGAGTCTGTGCTCTTCCAACATATCAGTCCTACCTCTGGTCACAGCCCCTTTTATGGGCACTTTCTTGGTGGGCTGTGACATGCTGACTGTGCTGGGATACAAGTCCGAGCAAGGCTGGACATGTTAGCTAGGGCACAAGCAGCAATGACTACAAACCCCCACCAGGTCTGGACATGGCTTGAGCATGTTCTCAGGTTACACTCCTAGCAAGCAGGTAACAGCAGGGAAAAGCCTGCTGTCCTGGTTTGAAGGACAGGTGTCTGCCGATAAAGGCAGAAGTTTTCCTTTGAAATAGACACCTTAATCCAATCTCCCCCTCCAAGTACTATAAATGTTTGAATTCAAGACTCTGAGGCAGAGATAAGGGGGTAGGAATAACAGCTCCTTTACTAATATATCTAACCTTACAAACAGAAACAACAGTAGTTGTTAAAACTACCAACAACACAGAACAGATAACTCGGTCCCAGTCCTTTCTTTAGCTGTGGGTACACTCTCTTTGCACTCGGTTCCGGTGCTCCAGATAAACAAAACCCGCAGAGAGGCGGGAGCTCAGGCGGAAGCGCGGCAGCAGCCACGCCGGTCTCGGCTGGGAGCGGCTCGAGAGGGCAGCTCCTCGCTCACCGTCTGTGTCCGCAGAGGCAGGAGGCTGCAGCGGGGCAGATGCAGGGCAGGTGATCGCAGAGGGTGTGGCTCTCCTGCGTTCAGCCACGTGGCGGCAGACGGGGCGTCCTCCTCCGAGCTCCCCGGAAACACGAATCCCGCCTCCGGAAGCACGAGGGCCCCTCCCGGAAGCATGAGAGCCCCTCCGCCAGCCCAGCTCCCACCTAGCCCTTTTGTGTAGAGTCGTCAAGGGTCTTGGGTGTGACCCGGCCAGCTCCTTTGGCATGATAATGGGAAAAATTCTTTAAATTGACACAGTAATAGAAAAACACTCAACCCCAAACACCTGCTCATGTCCTGTCCTGGTTTGAAGGACAGCTGTCTGCCAATAAAGGCAAAAGCTTCTCTTTGAAATGGAGCATGTGAACCCCCTTCCTCTAAATTATTATTATTATAAATTTGGAATTAAGGGGCTCTCAGGCAATGATATGGGAATTAGGAATAACAGTTCTTTACTAGGAAAATTAAAAGATAAATACAGTATTACAAAGAACACTCCCAACCCTGACAGAGTCAGAATGCAACCTGACACCCTGACAGTCAGGGTGTTGGTAGCAGTCCAATTAAATGGTGGCTACAGTCCTCCCGCAGTGACAGATGTGGTTCAGCTGAAGCAGTGCTCCTGCAGAAGGTGCAGTTTTCCTCTGAAGGTCCAGAGATGATGTGGAAAGGTCCAGTGTTCCTCTGGAATCCAGTGGAAATATGGATAATCTTGCTGTTCAAAATCTAAGTTTTTTATCTAAGTAGAAAGGCTTGGCTCCTCGCCCTGGCTGGAGCATCTCCCAATGGGATGATGCAATATTTTCAGTCATACAGTGGGACTTAATGGCGCAGCAGCAGATGATACCTTTCTGGAGGGAGGATGGGTTGTGGAAAAGATAAATATGATTGCCCCACCTAGTCTTAAAAATGGCCCAGTAGAAGATAATATGTGCCAAGGAGATAAGGAATCACTACTCCACCCGGTTTTAAGAGATGCTAATAGAATACACGTTTCTGGCTACATCAATCCAACACATTATCCACCCCTTATTCTATTACCATCTGCATAATGAAGAAACCTTACACACAGTTCTCACTTAAGATTAGGTTTTCCTGCTGTACACAATGGGTTCCCCATCTTTCTGCATTACCCACCAAGTGCAACCAGGTCCTTGAGCAAAGACAATCCCATGAATGGGTTTTTCCTTGCCTGAGGTGGGAGTAATCGAAATAGTCTTTCCTAAAATACCTTTCATGTGTACTACAGGGACTTTATCTCCATCCATTGTGGGCAAGGGTTCAGATTGGGCAGGACCAGCTCGATTGATGGACCCTCGGGTGTTGACCATGCAGGTGGCCTTTGCTAAGTTCCTTTCCCAATCCTTGAAGGTTCCCCCACCAAGTGCCTTCAGGGTAGTCTTGAGTAGGCCGTTGCACCATTCAACCTTCCTGGCAGCTGGTGCATGGTAAGGGTATGATATCGCCATTCAATGCCATGTTTTCTCGCCCAGGCCCTGATAAGGCCATTCTTGAAATGAGTCCCATTGTGTGACTCAATTCTTTCGGCGTGCCATGCCTCCACAGGACTTGCTTTTCTAGTCCCAGGATGATGTTCTGAGTAGTGGCGTGAGGCACAGGGTAGGTCTCCAATGATCCGGTGATGGCTTCCACCATGGTCAGCACGTAGCACTTGCCTTGGCGGGTCTGAGGCAGTGTGATGTAGTCAATCGGCCATGCCTCTCCATACTTATATTTAGACCATCACGCACCATACCAGAGGGCTTGACCCGCTTGTCTTGCATGATGGCAGCACATGTCTCACAGCCATGGATGACCTGAGAAATACTGTCCATGGTTAGATCCACCCCTCGGTCTTGTGCTCGTTTATAGGTGGTGTCTCTGCCCTGATGACCTGAGGCATCGTGGGCCCATCGAGCTAGGAACAATTCTCCCTTGTGTTGCCAATCGAAGTCTATCTTTGACACCTTTATCTGTGCGGCCTGATGTACCTACTCATTGTGCCTATGTTCTTCATTAACCCAACTCTTGGTAACATGGGCATCCACATGATGGACTTTTCATGGACAGCTTCTCTACCCGTGTGGCAATGTCTTTCCACTCGTCAGCAGCCCAGATTTTTTTCCTTTACTTTGCCAGGTAGCCTTTTTCCACCTTTCCAGCCAACCCCACAGAGCATTGGCTACCATTCACGTGTTGTGTCTCTCTTATTTGATTTATGTACCACTGAGAATCGTAACTCTCTGAATTCCCCTGTATCCTATCTTTTGGTTTTTTCCTTTCCCCTCTCCCTCTTCCTCCGTCCTAAGCTGATTGGCTGGGGTCTGGGTTCCCTCTGCACCTAGCGAGATGTTTAAAATACCACAGACAGCCAGTCCAACTTTCTCTTTAACCCTGGAAGCCTTCAGGAAATTAAGTTTTAAACTGCTTCGGGGGAAGGAGCCTCTTTTGGTCTTTTATTTCGTTCCTGCAGGGCTCTGGACTTCTTAGTACTGAGCTAGCCAAGAGGAAGGTCCACGTGTTGGGCTTTTGCAACCTTTAGAGAACCTACGTGTTGCTAGGGTCCCATTTTAGGGATTTTTTTAAGCTATTTGGACTGTTCAACTACCTCCCCCACTAGGGAGCTGCTCTCTGCACAGCATCGGGGGTGGAGGATTGGACCGGAAGCTCTCTCCAGTGTCAAAAGTGAGTCGGCCCAGGAACAAGGACTTTTCATGCAGGTACACAGGCAGCCGAGGTCTGTGAGACAGGTACGAGTCCCTCGTGTGTGGCGGGGACCCCAAAATTAGCCCCTAGCTGTGGGGAGGGGTGTTCCCCAGTTGAACCAGTGGCCACGCAGCATCAGGGAGGAGGTTAGACCCCATGGCTGGGTGGCAGCAGCAACGGCACATGCAGGGCTGGCCCCACTGATGCAGGCAGCAATTGCAGCATCATCCCACTTGCACATGGTGCGGCTCGTGTCTCCGCCACGGCGCGGTAGTACCTGGGAGGGCCCCCAGATGCAGCGGCAGGGCAGCAGGGCTACCCCGGGTCTGGCACAGCCAGCGGAATGCGGCGCACATGGCAGGGGTTGCACAATCCCAGCCACATGGCTCCTCAGCCCCCGTTCTCCGGGTTTTTGGAGTTGGGTCAGAAAGAAACTATTTTTATTTGTGTGGATATTGCGTGAAAAGCTAGACAGATTGTTTTAAAATATCAAAATGGGTGCACAGCTTTCTGCTCAGTAAAAGAAAATATTTTCCCAGCTTAGGGAAATTTTAAGCGCTGGAGTGCAGTAATGCTGTAACTCCTTCCTAGCTATTTACTGTGTTAGTCTCTATGAAGGAACTAGGCACTGCATAGGATAAGATAAAGGATCAAAAGAGGCTCCTTAGCTTTTCTTAGAGTTCGTAGTTTATTTCATGGTGGGCCCAGGGCAAAAGAGAGGAAGAGGATCTCAGATAACAGTCTTTTCTAGGAAAGGGTTAGGGAGGGGAATTTTGATTTCTGCCAATAGGATAGGGACAGGGGAGAAGGGTTAAAACATTCCTTATACCTTTTGGTATTGGGTTACAACACTGGAGATGTTATCGTTTCTAAGAACCTATTAGAACTCTATGTCTGCTGGCTGTCTTTTGAAATTCCAGATTTTGATTTGCGAGATACAAATTTGGTTTTATTTTGGGATAAAATAGGGGATTTATTAGCTTTTACTTCAAATGCGATGGTACCCAATGACATAAAAGACCTCTTCTGGTGTTTGTTGACCCTCTCAGAATATGATTTATGGGAGAATATATGGAAGCGCTCGTTCAGGGTGCTCTTACAAGAGCTTCAGCACAGCTCTGAGGATGCAAAAGATTGCGATGATAATAACATTACACATGAACATCTGTGTGGCGAAGGGAATTGGCACTGCCCTGAAAAACAAACCCGAGTGTTATCCAAGTCTGTTTTGGATAAAATCTGCAATGTTGAAGAAAAGGCTTTTAACCAATTACCAATGATTGAAGTTAAGGGCAGTTAATGTAAAACAGTTTGCCTCTGAGAATTTTTTGCAGTTTGTGAACTGGTTCTGGACACAGGTGGAGACGCAAGTGCAGGACCCAGCAATACAGGCAGAATTGATTAAGGAGATGGCTCAGAGGAATGCTAATGAAATCTGTTGCAGGGTTATTCTTAGCCTTCCCCTCGAATCACCACCTAATCTCGTGCAGATGATAGAAGCCTGCGCCAGAAAAGCAGAATTGTTTGGTGCACATGAGAGAAATCTGGGACAGGCACACCCAAAGACTACTGCAGCTGTAACACCAGCAGCAAGGAGGTAACCAATGTCACCACAACAGCTCCAGCAGGTCATCTGTTTCCAGTGTAAAAAGCAGAGACTGTCAACAAAGCCAGAAACAGAAGATCAACAAGCAAAAAAACTGAGTCTAGAGCACGTGCCCGCCATAAATACAATCACGCACAAGGATATAAATACGCAGGCTCCACACCGGCTAAAACCTCTCTCTTAATAAAAAGGGGAAGGAAGGGATACAGGGTGTTGGGATACAGGAAAGCAAAAATGTTAAATGCTCAACTGGCAAGGTTTGGCAGCCTTGTGGCCGTTTTAGGCTTGTGACTACCAAAGGTTTTCATTTCAGGTCTACTGACTGGACAGTCATTACAGGGACCTCTCAAGCAGCTTACTGGACTTGAAGATATACCGCATGGAACTGGACAGTGAGTATTTTGTTACTGGGGACACAGCACATGCACCCTTAGAGATTGAGGTGTCTCCCATGGCCATCAATGGAAAAATAACCTGCTTCATTCTCTTAGTGCACTGTCCTCAGCCACCATTCTACCTGGGCGACGGGCAAATCCTCGCCCAGGCCATTCCCATTCCAGTGGAGGTCACAGTAGATGGAAAATCACCTGAAGTTTACTGGGTAGAAATGGTGGGTGAGGAAAATCCCTCTCTGGCATTCAACCTAACCCATGGATCAGATCATCTCCATGTGCAAGGGGTGCTTGACACAGGGGCAGATGTGACAATCATACCCAAGAGGATGTGGCAATCACATTGGGAATTGCAACCTGTGGCTGGCATAATCCAAGGTTTAGGAGGGATCAAATTGGCAAAGATATCAAAAAGCATCTTGCAAATTGAGGGACCAGATGGAATGGCTAGTGTCCATCCATTTGTTACAGACTATAGTTGCCCCCTTATGGGAGAGAGACACCATGTCCCAGTGGGGAATCAGAATGAATATCCCTAAGACTCCCCGGGATTTTTAGAGATGGCCACTGTGGAGTGCCCTACCCACAAATTATCGTGGCTGGATGACACCCTGTAAGAATCGGTTCGAAGTTTTCTCTGATCTGCCTCACGACCATCATCAGAGACTGAGACCCCAGGACCACACCTCTCACTCTTGGACCCGAGTTCTGGCCTGGCCAAGTTGGATGCTTGCCCAGGACTGTTTGTAAGTGTGCTTGGTGCTTGCCATGGTACGCTGCACTTGAGCAAGGTACTGGCTGTAGCGTCCTGTTCCACCTGTTTCTTGGAGCAATGATCTCCACATACAATAGTCCATAAATCTTCCCACCTTTTGGCCAGAGGCCACTCGCTTTGGAAAAGGACTATAAAAAGTGATTTTCTTAAAGAAGATTTTGAGATCTCTTTCTCCCCAAAGGATTGGAGACGCATCTCGTCTCTTCGGACAGCCAGCAGGATGCATTCCGTCTGTTGGTAGCTATATCCCATCCTTTCTCTCTTTCACCCTCTCTCTCTCTCTCTCTCTGTCTCTCTCTCACAAAACTTGATTGTTAGCACTCACTAAACTGTATTACTGCTTTCTGCTAAACAAACCTGAGTCCCTTGCCTTTTGTCTTTTTCACCCTGGGGTTGAACGAACCATCTCAACTCCCGCTCGGTTTGAGTGGATCGTGACACACTCCTAAATGAGTAGCACAGTGGCCATTGAATAAGGAGAAGCTTAAGGCTCTCAAGGACCGTGGAGGATCAATTGGCCAAAAACCACATAGAAGAGACAACAAGGCCTTGGAATTCCCCAGTCTTTGTAATAAAGAAACCAGGGAAAGACAAGTGGAAATTGCTACACAACCTCCAAGAAATAAACAAAGTAATTCAGGACATGGGGTCTCCCCAACCTTGGATGCCTTCCCCAATGATACTTCCCCCAAACTGGCAATTGGCTGTCTTAGACATCAAAGATTTTTTTTACAAATTCCCCTACACCCTGAAGATGCCCCAAGGTTTGCCTTTTCAGTTTCTTTGATAACTTGAGAAGCCCCAATGAAGCCATAGCGCTGGAAAGTACTCCCGCAGGGAATGAAGTGCAGTCCCTCCATCTGCCAGTGGTATGTGGCCTCATTGCTGTCCCTTGTGTGCGCGCAAAGAAGAGATGCCATCATCTTACACTACATGGATGATGTGCTTGTGTGTGTTCCCCGATGACTCTATACTCCAACACAGACTTGACCTAGTGATTAAAGTTTTAACCTCTGCTGGATTTCAATTGCAGGAAGACAAAGTTCAGAAGATGCCACCTTGGAAGTATCTGGGCTTGGAGATTACTGCACGGACCATAGTCCCACAAAAATTAGAAATCAATTATAATCCCAAAACCGTAGCAAATCTCCATTCCTTTTGTGGGTCTTTGAACTGGGTAAGGCCCTGGCTAGGCCTCACCAATGAGGACCTAGACCCCCTCTTCAACTTCTTGAAGAGGGAGAGAGAGCTAGTTTCTCCCAGGGAGCTGACCCCAGGGGCAAAAACTGCAATCAAAAAAGTACAGGAGACTTTGGCCTAGAGACAAGCTCACCATTATCAGCCCGAGCTGCCTTTCAAATTCATTGTTTTGGGAAAACTGCCACACCTGCACGGTCTAATATTCCAGTGGATCGAGGGGCAGAGAGATTCACTCTTAATCATAGAGTGGGTTTTCCTCTCCCACCAAAGATCCAAGGCTATCACTCAGCCACAAGAGCTGATGGCTCAGCTGATTCAGAAGACAAGGATGAGACTGCGTGAGCTAGCTGGTTGTGACTTTGCATGCATTCACCTCCCAGTCAAACTTTCTGAAGAGGGAAGGAACTCTCCTGAAAGGCAAAGAGATGTTTGAGCACTTGCTCCAGAGCAATGCCAGCCTCCAAATATCTCTAGACAGCTACAGTGGACAAATATCAGTCCACGGTCCGGCTCATAAGTTGTTCAATGAGGGATTCCACCTTATTCCTCATGTGAAGAGGATCTGGAGATCATTCAAAGCTCTCACAGTGTTCACAGATGCATCAGGGGCCTCTCATAAGTCGGTGATGACTTGGAGAAATCCCCAGACTCAGCATTGGGAAGCTGATGTTGAGTTTGTGCAGGGGTCACCCCAGGTAGCTGGCTGCAGTTGTGAGAGCCTTCGAGAAGTTCTCGGAGCAAATTAATTTGGTAACTGACTCAGCTTATGTTGCTGGAGTAGTGTCTAGGGTGGAGTCGGCAGTTCTCAAAGACATTGACAATGAACATCTCTTCAGGTGCGCTCAAAACTCATTTATTTAGTTTCACATAGAGAGCATCCCTTCTATGTGATGCATGTTCAGTCACATACTGAGTTGCCAGGAGAAATCGCAGAAGGAAATCATAAGGCAGACTCCTTGCTGCTCCAGCTGAGAAAGCATGCCTACCTGACATCTTCCAACAGGCAAAGCTGAGCCACCAGCAATACCACCAGAATGCTCCAGGTCTAATCTGTCAGTTCCAGCTAACACGGAGTCAGGCTCGAGCCATTGTGGCCACCTGTCCCAGCTGCCAGCTCCAGGCCATGCCATTGCTGGGTATGGGGGTTAATCCCCAAGGCCTTGGCAGCTGTGAAGTGTGGCAGACAGACATCACACACATTCCCAGTTTCGGTCACCTCAAATATGTTCATGTAAGCATTGACACGTATTCAGGCGCAGTTTATGCCTCTGCCCACGCAGGAGAAAAGGCTGTGCATACCAAACAACACCTAGTGCAAGCCTTTTCAGAGCTGGGGATCACTAGGGAAATCAAAACTGATTATGGCCCAGTGTACACATCCAAGGAGTTCCTGGAATTTGTCCAGGAGTGGGGAATGAAACATAAAACTGGCATCTCCCACTCCCCCACAGGCCAAGCTGTGATTGAGTGTGCCCATCAGATGCTCAAGCAGGTCCTGGCGAGAGAGAGCAGTTCAACTGTGAGGATGTCTCCACAGCAGAAGCTCTGCAAAGCCATGTTTACTATCAGTTTTCTGAATTGTTCATTTGAAAATATGAGTCCACCTGTGGTATGTCACTTTAACAATGGTAATCAGTTCAAATTGTTCCAATGTCCACCAGTCTTGATTAGGGACCCAGAAACCTGGGAAACCAAAGGTCCCTATGAACTTGTTACCTGGGGCCATGGCTATGCATGCGTAGCCACCCCCTCAGGCCCCGGTGGATTCCCCAGAGCTGGGTCAAACCTTTTTTTTTCCCAAAAATCCAGTTCCAGCAGGAGATGAGAAGCAAGTAGCCATTGCTTCAAAAAGAAGACGCCGCTGGAAAGAGGTAAGAAAATCTTCCTAAATGTGGGTACATTCCGACAGAAACAGAGACTTTTAACATGCATTAAAAATGTTTGTTTTTCCTTTTAGAGAAAACCTGCCTCCCACTCAACCCTGTGATGAGCCCCATCCAACTTGTCATCTTATTAATGCTGAACAGTCTGGCAGCTGCGTGGATCGTCCCTCACATCAAAACATCTGGGTGACCCTGGCACAAATGCTTCAACAGGAAAATATATGCCTGTCCACTTCAGCAGCAAAAGACCCTATGTGCACCTGCCTGGTAGGAATCCCATTGAAAGCTCAAGAATATCCAGCCAGTTTTAGTACATATATGTCCTATGAAGTTCTTGAGTTATAGAGCATCCAACCACACAAAAATCAGCAGCAACCTGTAATTATTAAGAACCCCATAGAGAACTGGCTGCCAAACTTGCCCAAATCATCCCAGGAACCCCAAGAATTAGAGCTATTGGGTTCCTCCCCCGCACCATACTGCATTCATTTTACTGTCATCCCAAAACCTTCTAGCACTAAAGAGTTCCACAACATACTGTAATATCATGGGAATTCACTGCTAAACGGTGGTGTAATATCCTAAACCATGTTGCAGCAGACAACCCAAGTCTTTCAAGACCCAAAAGCCTCCCTATGAATTGCTTTTGATTTGTGGAGATCGGGCATGGGCAGGGATCCCTTCTCGGCTACTAGGAGGGCCACATACCTTTGGGTGGTTGTCCCTGTTGGCACCCAACCAAATCTTAATTGGCAAATGGACTCACAAAAACAAATTGGCTAGCAAAATCCAAAAGAGAAGTGCTGACAATTTGGATCCAAACTGTAATGCTGAAATTTTTCATTGGGCCAAGTCAAAAAGAGTTGCTGTGTCCCTTTTCCTTCCATGCATCGCAGCAGCCAAGGCTCTAGGTGAATTGGGCCACCTAGAGTGTGGGCTGTTAAACAGCAAACCTAACATCCACTGCCATCAGCTCCCTCCTAGAAGACAAGGAAATTACCAGGCAGGCCACACTCCAAAATCATGAAGCCATAGACTTCCTTCTGCTACTGCATGGACATTAATGCCACGAATTTGAAGGACTGCTGCATGAACCTCACCTCAAAAGCTCCTAACATCCACGCTGCCCTCCAAAGCACAAACAGCTTGATCGGACAAGTGAAGCAAGAATCCGAAGATTGGTTCAAGGAACTGTTCAAAGGATGAGGACTCACAGGGTGGTGGACTTGCATAGTTAAAACAAATATTTTTGGTGTTGTTGTTCTTTTCCTTATAATAATGGCATTCAGAATCCTTCGTTGCTTGACTTTCAAAGCTATTAATGGTCTCATTCCTTCTACCTCAGTAATCAACCACATAGAGTTGACAAACCAAAACCAGTCTAATTTTCCTGCAAACTGTAAGTGGTGGGCGCATTCATATTCTGAATCAAAATTAACCTGATTCCTTTCCTTTAGCTCTGTTAAACAAAGAATGGGGCTATGTTGTATTTCACTAATGTGGTTTATGTAGCACTGAAGAATGGTTTTTCCCTGAAGCCCCCTATAGCCTGTCTTGTAGTTTGGTCCTTTCCCCTCCCTTTTCCCTTCACCCTGAGCTTATTGGCTGAGATCTGGGTTCCCTCTGCCCTTGGCTGAGGGTTTGAAAAAGCCCAGGCAGCCAGTGCAGCTTCCTCTTTTTCCCTGGAAGCCTTTGAGAAATAAAGCTTGGAACACTTTGAGGAAAGGAGCCTCTTTTGGTCTTTTATCTCATTCCTGCAGGGTTCTGGGCTTCCTTCTAGTACTGAGCTAGCCAGGAGGAAGTCCAGTTAGTTGCAGCAAAGGTGCGTTGTGACACCATGGGGAATTATAGAACCAAGGGGTCATTATGACACTATGGGGCCTCCTGGAACCAAGGGTCCATTCTGAAACCACGAAGCCAAACAGAAACAATGGCCCATTGTGATTCCATTGGGCCTAGGGGAGCCAAGGGTTCATTGTGAAACCATGAGGATTCCTAGAACCAAGGTTACATTATGACAACATGGGGACTCATGGAATCAAGGGTCCACTCTGACACCATCTGGCCCAAAGTAACCAAGGGTGCATTGTGACACCATGGGGCCTCCGAGAAGGAAGTGGCCATTGTGACACTATGGGGTCTCATGGAATCAAAAGGCCATTGTGACACCATGGTACATAATGAAACCAAGGGTCCACATGGGTGAAATCATGAGGCCTAACTGAACCAAGGAGCCATTGTGAAAAAATGTGGCCGAACAGAACCATGTGGCCACCATGAAACCATGGGGCCACATAGAACCAAGGGGATATTGTAACATCATTAGGCCTAACACAACCAAGTGGCCATTGAGACACCATGGGGCCTCATGGAACCAAGGGGGCATTGTGACACCATTGAGCCAAACAGAAAAAAGGGACGTTTGGGCACCTAGGGGTCCCGTGGACCCAAGGGTCCATTGTGACACAAGGGGGCTGCCTGGCACAAATGGGAATTTGTGGAACCATGGGGCCTAAAGGAACAAAGGGTACATGGTGACACGAGGCAAAACATAACCATGGGTCTATTCTGACACAATGGGACAACATAGAAACAAGTGACCATTCTGACATCATGAGGTCTAACAGAAGAAATTTGCCACGATGTGACACGATGGAGCCTGAAATATCCAAGGACTCATTGTGAAACCATGGGGCCTCATAGAACCAAGGGGCCATGTGAATCCATGGGGCCTAACCAAAAAGAGGGGCTGTTGTGGTATCAATGTGCCTTGTGGATCAAGAGTCCCTTTTGCTACCATGGGGCCAAACTAAACCAAGGGATGATTGTGACACCATGGGGCCTAACAGAACCAGGTGGCCGTTGTGGCACCAGGGGGCCTCTTCATGGAATCAAGATGCCATTGTGACACCATGAGGGCAGACAGAACCAAGGTGCCACCCTGTCACCATGGGACTTCACAGAACCAATAGGACACTGTGACACCATGGGACTACATAGAACCACGAGGCCATTGTGACACCAGGGGCCCTCATTGAACAAAGGGTGCATTGTGATACCATGGTGCATCATGGCACCAAGGGGCCATTTGGAACATCATGAGAGGTCATAAATCAAGGGGCCATTTTGCACACAATGGGTCCTCAGAGATCCAAGAGTCCATTGTGACACCATGGGGGCTCATAGAACCAAGATGCCGTTTTAACATCATGGGGCCTCATAGAACCAAGGGCCAATTCTGACACCATGGTGCCTCATAGAACCAAGAGGCCATTGTGACACCATGGTGCCTCATGGAACGAAGGGGACACTGTCACACCTTGCGGCCTAACAGAACCAAGCAGCCATTTTGACATCATGGAGCCTCATGGAACCAATGGTCCTTTGTGATATTACAATTCCAAACAGAAAAACCATTGTGACACATTAGGGTTTAACAGAACCAAGGAGCCTTTTTGGCATCATGGGACTTCGTAAAACCAAGAGTCCAATGTGAAACCATGGGACAGCACAGAACCACGGGTCTATCTTGACACCATGTGGCATATCTGACCAAATTAGTGTTTTGGATTGATGAAGTCAGAAATGTGTATTCTATCACCATCTGTTAAAACCAGGTGGGGTAGTGATTCCTTATCTCCGTGGCACATACCATCTGCTAATGGTCCATCTTTAAGACAAGATGGGGCACTCATCTTTACCTTTTCCACAACCCATACTCCTTCCAGGAAGATGTCATCTGCGGATGGCCCATTAAGTCCCACTGTATGACTGAAAAAATTACATCATCCCATTGGGAGATGATCCAGCCGGGGGAGGAACCAAGCCTTTCCTACCTAGATAGAAACAGAGCTTTTGGACAGCAAGTTACCTTCTTTCCACTGGATTCCAGAGGAGAAGCCAGACCTTTCTACATCATCCCTGGACTTTTGGAGGAAGGCTGCACCCTTCTACAGGAGCACTGCTTCAGCTGAACCACACCTGCCACTGCAGGGGGGCTGTAGCCACCATTTGATCAGACTGCTACCAATACCCTGACTGATGGGGTGTCAGGTTGTATTCTGACTCTGTCAGGGTTGGGAGTGCTTTTTGTAATACTGTATTTGCATTTTAATTTTTCCTAGTAAAGAACTGTTATTCCTAATTCCCATTATTGCCTGAGAGCCCCTTAATTTCAAATTTATAATAATTTGTAGGGAGGGGGTTTACATTCTCCATTTCAAAAAGAAGCTTCTGCTTTTATTGGCAGATAAGTGTTTTTAAAATCAGGACAGATTTTGGCATCCAACATGTGGCTCGAGGGTATCGAGAGATAAAAGGAATAACAATTTTTGAATAACCTAAGTTTTGTGTGTGCTGAATATAGAAACCTCATTAGGTGGCATAATGTGGTCTAGCTTACCCTGGTTCGGGTGGCACGTGGTCGTGGCTATATTTCTCCCATTTGCAGGCCCTTATCTAAACATGGGCCCTATAACTAAGGCTACCGTGTCTGTAATCCACTTTGCATTATGGGTTAATAAGGTGAGGAATTTGTGGGTTTTTAACTTCCTTTGGAAGGCAGGTACATGGATCCAGAGCTATCACATGCTAACTGTATGTTTTTGGGGTTACTTTAATAATGGCACCTACTGTGAGGAAATGACACCAGGGCAAATTTTCTCCCAACCCTTCACCCAGGTTTTTGGGCTACCCCACCAGTTTTTGAAGGGTTCAGATCTCCTCTGAATGTTAATGATACCATAGAGTGACTGGTGTTGCTGATAGGCCTGTTCTACTTAGCATTCAGAGACAAGGGAATATTGGCTTGGATAACAACCCTGATACCTACCCCAGGAAATAGAGGTGCAGCCCCAAATCCTGACCCTACCCCAGAGACTAGGGATGCTGCCCCAGAGCCTGATCCTGCCCCACAGCCCACTGCAGAAAAGAACCATCCAGAGTGGGTGGGGGTTCTAGTGAAGGAAATAGGCCAGATGTTGAAGGAGCACTTTTCCTCAGCTGGTAAGAAACCCTCCCCCTGCCCTGAAGAGGGAGGGTTGGATGGTGCTGCGGTGGAACCCATAGGTGTTACATATGTCCAGGTTCCAGCTGAACCACAGGGACAGACACAGCCAGCAGCAGTTACTCCTGTGGAAACTAGAAAATCTAAAATGAAAACAAAGCACCTAGATAATAAGGATCAGCAAGGAGGGCCCTCACAACCAGCAAGGGAACCAGAGAAAGACATTGTACAACTGGGCTGTGAATCTTATACAGCTTGTTTATTTCAGGTCTGGGACCTTATGGAAACAGGTGTGCAACTAGATAGTACTGAGGCTAGCAATTTTGGACCCTTGACCCAGGACTCCAGTGTGGATCAGGTATTTGTAAGGGAGCCAGGCCCCCTTCCCCTCTGGGAACGGCTTTTAATGAGTGTGAGAGAGAGGTTTGTTCACAGAGAGAGAATGCAGGAGCACCACCATAGAATGCACTGGAAGACCCTTAAGGAAGGGATCCAGCATCTGAGAGAAGTGGCAGTATTAGAGGTACTCTTTGGGAGGGATGGACAGCATGACAATGACCCTGACAAGGTCAGGTGCACAGGGCAGATGCTGTGGCATCTGGCAACCGTGGGGCCATCTCAATATACCACTTTCATTGCAATGATTAATGCTGATAATAACCAAGATACAGTGGGTTCTGTTGCCAACAAGCTCAGAAATTTTGAGAGTATGGTGAATGGCCCAATGCAGGCCAATGTCTCTGCCGTGGTTAAGTAACTCAAAGAAGTGTTTAAAAAGGAGATAAGAGCGATGAGGGACGAGATGAGGAAGATCAATGCACCACCAATATGAGACACAGGCCCCAAATTTATGGCCCAAAGCCCCCCAGCTAGGGATAGAGGGTACACTGCATGAGCTGACCAGTCATTCTTTCTGCAAGACCATGGGGAATACATGGGGAAATGGGATGGGAAACCCACTTCTATCCTGGCAGCACGGGTATGTCAACTCAGGGAGGGAAGCACTAGCCAAAAAAGTTCTACTAAAGTGAAGGTAGCCTCGACCTCCCATAACCAAGGTGCAGGATATTACAGAAGGGAAGATAATCTGTCAGATCCACTTGAAAGAACCTCTACTATGTATGCCCAGGAAGAAAATAATAACCAGGGCTAGAGGGGCCCTGCCTCTAGCCGGGGAGAGGCATGGGTGACAGAAAGTATTGGATAGTCTGGGTCCGATGGCCTGGCACATCAAAGCCACAGAAACATAGAGTGTTAGTTGATACTGGTTCACAATGCACCTAATACCATCAGAACATATGGGGAAGGTACCTGTTTCCATTGTTGGGGTGACGGGGGGACCACAGGAATACACTTTGCTGGAAGCTGAGATTAGCCTGACAGGGAAGGGGTGGCAGAAACATCCTATTGTAACTGGCCCAGGGGCACCGCGCATTCTAGGCATAGACTTCCTCAGGAACGGCTACTACAAAGGCCCAAAGGAGTTCAGGTGGGCTTTTGGAATAGCTTCTGTAGCAGCAGAAATCATTAAGCAGTTGAACACCTTGCCTGGACTGTCAGAAAACCTATCTGCAGTAGGACTCCTGAAAGTGACAGAGCAACAAGTACGAATTGCCACTTTGACAGTGCACCACCGGAACACTGGCCTAATTGGGATGCTGTGATCCTCATCCAGAAGATGATCTGTGAGCTGGAGAGCCAAGGGGTGGTCAGCAAAACCCATTCACCCTTCAACAGTCCATCTGCCCTGTGTGCAAATATGATGGAAAATGGAGATTGACTGTGGACTATGGTACATTGAATGAAGTGACTCCACCACTGAAAGCTGCCATGCCGGACATGCTGGAACTCCAGTAGGAGCTGGAGTCCAAGGCAGCAAGGTGGTATGCTACCATTGACATTGCCAATGCATTTTCCTCTGTTCCTCTGGCTGTAGAGCTCAGGCCTCAGTTAGGTTTCACCTGGAGGGGCATGCAGTACACCAACTGCCCCAAGGGTGGAAACACAGCCCCACCATCTACCATAGACTGATCCAGGCTCCACTGGAAAAGGGTGAGGCTCCAGAACATTTGCAGTAAATCGATGACATCATTGTGTGTGGGAAAATGGCAATGGAGGTATTTGAGAAAGGAAAGATCATCCAGATTTTGCTGGGAGCCGGCTTCGCCATTAAAAAGAGCAAAGTCAAAGGGCCTGCCCGAAAGATCCAGTTCCTGGGAGTGAAGTGGCAAGGCAGATGGCACCAGATCCCCACTGAGGTCATCAATAAGATCACTGCAATGTCTCCACCAACAAGCAAGAAGGAAACACAAGCTTTCCTAGGTGCCATAGGCTTTTGGAGAATGCATATCCCTGAATACAGCCAGATTGTGAGCCCTCTCTACCTGGTCACCCACAAGAAGAGTGATTTCCACTTGGGCCCTGGTAAACAGCAAGCCTTTGTCCAAATCAAGCAGGAGATTGCTCATGCAGTAGCCCTTGGCCCAGTCAGGATGGGACAAGAGGAAAGGAATGTGCTTTACTCTGCAGCAACCATGGTCAGTCCTGGAGCCTGTGGCAGAAGGTGCCTGCTGAGACTTGAGGCCAACCCCTGGGATTCTGCAGGAGAAGTTATAGAGGGTCTGAAGCCAATTACATTCCCACAGAGAAGGAAATCTTGGCTGCCTATGAAGGAGTTCAAGCTGCCTCAGAGGTGATTGGCATGGAAGCACCGCTTCTCCTGGCACCCTGACTGCCAGTGCTGGGGTGGATGTTTAAAGGAAAGGTTCCCTCTACCTACCACGCCACCAATGCCACATGGAACAGGTGGATTCCCCTCATTATGCCATGCTCCCGTATTAGCAACCCAAATTGCCCTGGGATTTTGGAGATAATTACAAACTGGCCAGAAGGTGCAGATTTTGGTATCGCCGACGAAGAAGAGCTGGAACAAGTGGTCTAGGCCGAAGAAGCTCCACCGTGCAACCAACTGCCAGCAGATGAAACATATTGTGCCCTTTTCACCAACGGTTCCTGCTGCATTGCGGGGATGAACCAGAAGTAGAAAGCAGCTGTATGGAACCCCACATGACAGGTTGCACAAGCTACCAAAGGAGAAGGTGGACCATGTCAACTCAAAGCTGTTCAGCTGGCCTTGGACATTGCTAAGAGAGAGAAATAGCCAAAGCTCTACCTTTACTCTGATTCATGGATGGTAGCCAATGCTTTGTGGGGTTGGCTGGAAAGGTGGAAAAAGGCTACCTGGCAAAGTAAAGGAAAAGGATCTGGGCTGCTGATGAGTGGAAAGACATTGTGACTCGGGTAGAGAAACTACCCATTGTGTTGGTTTCACATGGTAAGGGGGAGGGGCGGATTTGCCTCAGGGATGGCTCCATGAGGCTGGGGAGTGGGAGGCACTCACCCGTCTCTGGGAGCTTCCCCTGTGAGCTGCTGGCACCAATCAGAGAGATGATTTGGTGATGGACAGCTTGGGAAACCAATGAAAAAGTTATTTCGCTTTCACAAATCACAGTTGGATCGATTTAACTGCCTCTTTTGGTTTCCGGTCTCTGGAGGTGTGGGGGTCCCTGGCTGGGGACTCCGACCCGGGCTCCAGGCTCAGTCTGGGGTCCGGTCCGGCACCCTGGCTCTGTGGGGGAGCCTGGCTCAGAACCCCAGCCCCGGGCTCGGTAGGGGGGAAAGGGGGGGGTGGGGCCCGGCCCGGCACCGGCTCTGCGGGGAGCCCCTGGCTTGGGGGGCCCCCGGGCTCCGCATGGCCCCAGAACCAGTTGCATGGCCCCAGCACCGGCCACATGGTCCCGGCCCTGCCGGCTGGGCTCCGCTCGCCTTTCCACGTGGCAGAGAAGGACTCCAGCTGCCCACGTTTGGTTATTCGCAATCTGGATACAATTGTAACTTCTTTATGCCTGGATGGAATCCTCAATCTCCTAAATTCCCCTGAATGAGAAGAAATGAAGCATAGAGACTACAGAAGTCGGCGGGGTGAAGACAAAGTTCCTGGTGAGAAGAGATTGAAAAGATGCAAGTAGCTGGAAACCTTTTTTGTGGGCTGTGGGAATTGTGACTTCAGTAAAGTTCCTTTAAACTGTGGAAAATAGATGGGGGGTTGAAATATTTGAGAAAAGAATCCTTTGCCCCGAGGGAATGGGAGTCTCTGTTCTGGAACTGGAATATGAACAGAGACATTTGAAAGAGAAGCCAATTAAGAGAATTCTGTTTTTTAGTAGCCTGCCTTTAGAGGTGGTACCCCATGTGTGCATCGTAGCCCATAACACGGCTCTGGAAGGACTGTGTAAATGAGAGGAAAAATTCATAGTTCTGTGGGTCTCGGGCGGACACAGACTGTGGAGGTGAAGACACCCCATAAGCCATAATCAGAAAAGGGACTTTTCTCTCTGAAGAAAACTGAACTGATTATTTGAGTGTATAACTGAAGGAAGTGTTCTCTCTGTATGTATATTGGTAAGAAATGTGGAATGAAGGGGAGGAGGGAACGATCTAGGAATTTTATCCTGAATTCTAATTCTTCTTTTTGTATTATTAATAAATTTCTTCTTGTACCTTTTTAAGTTTTGAGCATGCCTTGTCTCTACTCCTAGGTCCTATCTCAAAAAGAAATTAAATATATTAAGGTTGGCAAACCCAAGTCACAACGTGACACCCATGAAAGTCCGTCATGTGGATGCTCATGTTCCCAAGAGTCGGGCTAATGAAGAACACTGGCATAATGAGCAGGTAGATCAGGCTGCACAGATAGAGGTGTCAAAGATAGAATTAGATTGGCAACACAAGGGAGAATTGTTCCTGGCTTGATGGGCCCACGATGCCTCAGGTGATCAGGGCAGAGATGCCACCTGTGAGTGGGCATGAGACTGAGGGGTGGATCTAGCCACAGACAGCATTTCTCAGGTTATCCATGGCTGTGAGACGTGCTGCCATCAAGCAAGCCAAGTGGGTGAAGCCAAATACAAGTACGGAGAGGCCTGGCAGATTGACTACATCACACTGCCTCAGACGAACCAAGGCAAGCGCTACCTGCTGACCATGGTGGAAGCCACCACTGGATGGTTGGAGACTTACCCTGTGCCCCACGCCACTGCTTGGAACACCATCCTGGGCTTTGGGAAACAAGTTCTTTGGAGGCATGTTACCCCTGAGAAAATTGAGTGAAACAATGGGACTTATTTCAAAAATAGTCTTATAAGCACCTGGGCTAGAGAACACGACATTGAGTGGGTGTACCATATTCTCTACCATGCACCAGCAGCTGGGAAAGTCGAACGGTACAGTGGCCTGGTTAAGACCACCTTAAAGGCACTTGGTGGGGGGACTTTCAAGAACTGGGGGATTAATCTACCAAAGGCCACATGGTTAGTGAATACCTGATGTTCCACTAACCAAGCAGGTCCTGCCCAATCTGAGTCCATGGGAAGACCAGATGGAGATAAGGTTCCAGTGGTACACCTGAGAAGCATGTTAGGAAAAACAGTTTGGGTGAACTCTGCCTCCAACAAAGACAATCCTGTCTGCGGGGTAGTTTTCACTCAAGGACCAGGTTGCACTTCGTGGGTGATGCAAAAGTATAGAGAGACCCGATGCATACCCCAAGGAGACATTTTTCTAGGGTGAACAATCTATGATACTGTGCCTGTATCTGTAACTGCATGTATGTATATGATTTAAAGGTTTTTATTTGTTGTAGCATGTTGGCATGGGAAAAATTTGGGGTGGATAATGTTGAGTTTTGGGGTTTGTTCCCTTATGGTCCCAGTTTGAAGAATTTTTCCCATTATGCAAATGAAGCCTGCCAGATTGCACCCAGGCTCTTTCAGGGCTTGAGACAAAGCGGTAGGTGGTGGCTGGCTTCTTGGGCTTTTCACTCACTGGTGGGGTCTGAGGGAAGTCAGGACTGCCCGTTTCCAGCCCACATCATCTGAACACCGGGGAAGCCAGGCTGTCTGCTGTGGGACACTGCTCTGCATCTGCTCCTCTCCAGCCTCCTTCCACTGAGAGTACAGCTGGCCACCAGGACTCAAACAGTGACTGGGGAGCTGTTCCTCCACCCTGCTCCCTGAGACACAGCGGGGCGGCTGCCGCCCCAAACCTCACCCCCCACCCCCACCGCCCAGCTCCTCTCTGCTATATCCACGGCTGCGCAGGCCCTGCTCCACCTTTCACCACTGGGAAGAGACACAGGCAGAGTGTGTCTGCGGCTGAAGAAAGGACTGGAACTGAGTTATTTGTTCTGTTTTGTTGTTAATTTTCATAGCTGCTGTTGTTTCTGTTTGTCCGGTTACTTATATATTAGTAAAGAGCTGTTATTCCTACCCCCTTATCTCTGCCTGAGAGTTCCTGATTCAAAAATTATAATAATTGGGAGAAAGATTTGTCTATTTCAAAGAGGAGTTTCTGCCTTTATTGGCAGACACCTGTCCTTCAAACCAGGACAATACATTATACAGACTGAAACCTTACACACAGTTCTCACTTAAAATTAGGTCTCCTTGTGGTACACAATGGGTTTCTCCATCTTTCTGCATTATCCACCATATGTAACCAGGTCCTTGAGTAAAAAAGATCCCATGGATGGGTTTGCCTTTACCTGTGGTGGGATTAATCCAAAAAGTCTTTCCTTTTCATTTGTACCACAGGGACTTTGTCTCCATTCACTGTGTGCAGGGGTTCAGACTGGGCAGGACCAGCTTGATTGACGGACACTCAGGTGTTGACCATGCAGGTAGCTTTTGCTAAGTCCATTTTCCAGTTCTTGAAGGTTCCCCTGCCATGTGCCTTCAGGGTAGTATTTAGGAGTCCATCGTACTGTTCAACTGTCCCAGTGCCTGATAAGGGATATAATATATCCATTCAATACCACGTTCTCTGGCCCAGGTGTTTATAATACTGTTCTTGAAATGGAAACCATTGTCAGACTCGATTTTCTCAGGGGGGCCATGTCTCCACAGCACTTGTTTTTCCAGGCCCAAGATGGTGTTCTGGACAGTAGCATGAGACACAGGGTAGGTCTCCAACCATCCAGTGGTGGCTTCCACCACGGTCAGCACATAGTGCTTGCCTTGGCGGGTTTGAGGCAGTGTGATATAGCCAATCTGCTGGGCCTCTCTGTACTTATATTTGGACCACCGCCCCCCATACCAGAGGGGCTTCACCCGCTTGGCTTGCTTGATGGCAGCACATGTTTCACAGTCATGGATAACCTGAGAAATACTGTCCATGGTTAGATCCACCCCTCAGTCTCGTGCCCTCTTATAGGGGGCATCTCTGCCCTGATGACCTGAGGCATTGTGGACCCATCAAGCCAGGAAAAATTCACTCCCAGGAGCAGGTTCTCTTGGTCAGGCCCTTTTAATTTTCTCTTTTTAATGGTGAAGCTGGCTCCCAGCAGAATCTGGATGATCTTCTTTCTCCAACGCCTCCATTACCGTTTTCCCCCACACAATGATGTCATCAATGTATTGCAGGTGCTCTGGAGATCCAAATCACCTGGCTATTTCCTAGGTCCATGGCACCCTTGTCCTATCATGTCCCAGTTTTTTGAGATTCTGGAGTCTTGTCCCGAGAAGAGGGATCAGTCCATCTCCTGTTTCCCCATGGGGCAGGAGGGGGAACAGTGGTGATTCTGCTCAGAGCCACTGAGTGAGTGGCTGGGATCAGCTCTGGGATGTCTTGAAGTAAAAGCTCTTGGAGAGGAGGGGCACCAGGAGATGGGGGGTGTGATGCTGGGAGCTGTTGGAGGATGGATTTTGTTGGAGTGGAGGTTGTCCCCACAGGGTCCCCAGCCGCCTTTGGATCCCTGCCTGCCCCGCTTGGCCCCCTGGTGCCCGATCCCCTCCAGGGGCAGCTGCCCCGTGCAGGAAGCTTCAGGGATGCGGGCAGGGGGGCTGGATCCGTGCCACAGCTGGGATGGACTCTGTGCCAGAGCTGGGCTTGTGGCCAGGGCTGGCGGCTGTGCCAAGCCGGGCTTTGGCCTGGGGGCTGTCAGGGGGGAGTCCCGGCAGGGATAAAGGTGCTCCTGCCCTGCTGCAGCCTCAGCCAGTGCTGCCCAGAGCGAGAGGAAGATGAAGGTGTGCTGTGCTCAGCGTGGCCCTGCTCTTCTCCATCCTGCTGTGCCCCCTAGCACAGGCCAAGGTGAGGCACCAGACAAACGCTGTTCCCACACCCTGCCCTTTGTCATCTCCCAACACATCCCACCCTTTTGGTCCCTTCAGAAATTCCTTCTCTGCTCTCTCCTCTGTGTCCTCTCCAGGGTCCCCAAACGCCTCCCCCTGACCATTCCTGAGGCCTCTCCTTCCATGTCCCCCCTCAATCCTTTGCCTTTCTTCCCGGCCACTGCAGCGGGGCCCCCTTCAACAATTCCCTAACTCACCCCCCCTTCCCAAATCCTCTCTGGGTTCTGTCACTTTTGTTCCCACCCATCCTCATTCTTCTGTCCCCACCCAGTCCCTCCCTTGCACTCCCATATCCCTACCCTCCAATTCCTTTTTCCTCCCCTCTACCTCATACCATGATCATTCCACATCCCCAGCCCAGTCCCTTGGACCCTCCACTGGCCCCAGTTCAGTGTCTTTGGGTCTCCCTCCAACCCCAAACAGATCTCCTTGGTGGCCCCACTGCCCCCACCCTGCTCCCTGCACCCGTGTCCCCTCCCAGCCCCACAGGGTCCAATCCAGACCAAACTTTTGTTCTCCTTTCCCAGGCGCTCCTGGAAGGAGTCCAAGATAATCTACGGAAAGTGAGTGGGGTGCTGGGATTGGAGGGCATCCGCTCAGGGAATTTGGTGGCAGTTGTGTCCTCCCATCCCTCACTGGCACTGGGGCCATTGCAGTATCCAGCGAGGTCTCCTGGTCTCTCTTGCAGATTGATTTAGACAATGTTGCCATCCTGGAGATGCCTCTGGTTGGTACCACGAGTTCTGCCAGTGCCAGACCTTCCCCTTGCATGGCCATCGCACCCCAGGCCATCCCAGTCTTTCCCAGCACAGCCCAGTGCACCCCTACTGACCCCCCAGACAACTCCTCTGCCCTACAGATACTCTCGAGGGAACTCCTTTCCCAGGCCCCCATTCCATTCCCACCCCTGTGCTCCCACTACCCCCTGGATCCCAGGATGCAGCCCCCTGCCCCCGCTGTGCCTCTTGGCCAGGCCCCCAGTGTTTCTGAGCAGGAGCACTGCAGCTCCTGCACCTCATTGCTCCCCGCAGGCCCCTTCCCCAAGGACCCCCGTGCTTTCCCCTACCTCCCAGTGCAGCCCAGTGCCCCCAGTGTGTCTCTAATGCTGTGTTTGTCCCCAGCCCCCAGCTGTTTAAAAGGTGAAGGCTGCTCTGCAGCAGAAGCACCTGGCTGCCACTCTGGGTGCCTAGGTGAGCTGTGCAGGGAGAGGGGTGGGGACAGGGCCCCTCTCATAGCCCAGTGGGCAACAGAGGTCACCTTCTGGGGTTTTGATTTTTAGGATTGGAAGTTGTGGGGATACTGCTGTCCTGATCCCCTCTGGTGGCATCAGGAGATGATCATCCCTGGAGGAACCTCCTGACCCCTTTGAGCCCTGGGCCATTTCCCCTGAATAATCAATAAATCCTTTGAGCAAAGCTTTTCTCTGTGGCCGTGTCTGTGGCCGTGGGTCTGGATTTCCTCCTTTCCTGCAGCTGGGGGAAATCAGGCAGGGTCCAGTTGCTCCATGATGGGCTCTGCTGCCTTGACACAATCCGTGGTCTCCCCTGGACAAATTGTGTGCTGGGAGTGGTGCAGGGTCCAGGGTGAGTGAGTTGAGTAGATGTTTGGGTGTCCAGGTTGAGGTACACTGTGAGCATGATAGGAATGGCCCTGGGTTGAAAAGGAAAAGAAAGGAATTTAATACAAATTTTCTTTTAATACATTTTGCCCAAAAATTCCTTACTTACTAAAATAAATTTATTTTATTTTATTCAAAAACTTTTAATTTTTAAAAAATTTTAATAAGTCAAAGGTATGTTTAGTAAAGAACATTTATTTGTCTTGAAATTTGGTTCCCTGATGGATTGGGGCTGCTGGGTCTACCTGTCCCGGGGCAATGCGGGGCTGTGGGGTGTCCTGGGTGTGGTGACCTACATGGTCACCTGTAGTGCCTGGCTATGATGGGGTGGAGCAACCAGGGTGTCCTGACAAAGGGCAAGTGATTCTACCTGGCTTTGGAGTCCTTCTTGGCCAGCAGCTCCAGAATTGGGAGAATTTTGGGATGGGATGGGCTGGGTGGATCAGTTTTCCCCAGGCATCCTGGGAGCTCACCAGGGGCTGGGTTGTGTTTGCTAACTCTAGTTCCAATCCTGAAGGAGCCGCTGGTGCTGGCACCACCCTGGGGAAGCTGCACAGCAGAACCGGCCCAGGGCATTGCCCTGACAGAAGGACAAGAATCCCCAATGGGGACACTCTGCTCTCTCATCAATGGGCACAAAGCAACAAAACTCCAGAGGAAAATTTTCCTCTCTGGGCATTGTGGCTCTTTGGACAAGTTCCAGAGCAAACAGTCAAGGTGGTGGCCTGAAAGGTTTTCCCAGCTGGGCCACAACACATCTCTGATGAATCTACAAGTAGGAGAAAGCAGAACCCTTCACTAATGTCTTGGAATGTCAAATAGGAGTCACAGCCATGGAGAGCTCTCAGGAACCACTTCTCAGGGGATTTTCACTTCTTGGATGCCCAAGATGTCTGAATGTCTTCCTGGTGCCTCAGGCCCTGGGCACACATGGCTTATCAGAGATGCTGGCAGGGGACCAACATCCCTCCCCTGACTGAGCACCTCTGTTTGCCCAATTTGATCCCAGTGGCTGCCTGGGGACAAACACCCGCCCCCTGTATCCCTGGGGATGGGCACATCCTGCTCTGGACCAGTGCTGGCCTTGGTTCAGGGCATTGCAGAGACCCTGTGTGGGGACAGGGGCCCCTGGGGAGCTGTGGGTGAGTGCCTGTGAGGGACAGTGCTGGAATGGGAGCCTTGTTGGGGATGGGGTCCCTGGCACTCCCCGTGTGTATCAGCTGTGCAGAGCAGGGCCCAGGAGCTCTGGGGGGCATGGTGCCTCTGGGTGGGACAGGGTCAGCCCCAGGACAGGGGACATTCCTGTCTGGACTCTGCCCTGGGGCTGGAGATAGGACTAGTTTGGGGCATGCAGGGAAAGGGAAATGGAGTGCTCTTTCTGCAGGAACAAGCACACCTGGGGCATTCCCCAGGCCTCAGCCTTGTGTTCAGGTGGTCAGCACCGCCTAGTGTTCCCAGTGTCTGCAGTGACTGCAGATCCCAATCACGCGCCTGCCCTTGACTCAAACTCCTCTAACATTGCTGTTTTCCCTGGTTCCTGATGCCCCAGGAAGAGGGGTCAGTGCCTATCAAGATTTGAGACAGAGAAAGGGACTTCTGATTGGTGATCAGATTCCAAATTTTACTGTGAGCTACATTTGCTTATACATTTTCAGGAAGGCTAGGAATTTTTTACTACATTCATTGGGTTAAACATCACGTGGACAAACTTTACATTTCTTCTTAGTTCAATCTTCTTTCCTTTCACCAGTCTTCATCGAATCTTCTTGCAATTTTCAGAGCTCTGTTTGCTTTTGCCAAGGCATCTTGGTTATCCAACTGCATATGCTAATTAAATCTACACTGCTATCAGTCTCAGTTAACACAATTCTCAACCCCATGGAAGCTCCCATCATATTCCTGATGCCATGGAAGCTCCTGGAGCAGTTCCTGACCCCATGGAAGGATCTGGAACATTCCTGACCCCATGGAAGTATCTGGAACATTCCTAACACCATGGAAGCTCCCTGAACATTCCTGACCCCTTGAAAGACCTGAAGTGATTCCTGATCCTATAAAAGCTCCCGGGGAAGTCCCAAGCCCCATGGAAGGATCTGGAGCAGTTGCTGACCCCATGGAAGCTCCTGGAGAAGTTCCTGACTCCATTCAAGGATCTGGAATATTCCTGCTCCCATGGAAGGACTTGGAGTAGTTCCTGACCCTGTGGAAGGATCTGGAACATTCCTAACACCTTGGAAGCTCCCTGAACATTCCTGACCCCATGAAAGGATCTGGAGCAGTTGCTGATCCCATGGAAGCTTCTGGAGAAGTTCCCAGCTCCATGGAAGGATCTGGAACATTCCTGACCCCGTGGAAGTTCCTGGAGCAGTTCTTGACCCATGGAAGGATCTGAAACATTCCTAACACCAAGGAAGCTCCCTGAACATTCCTGACCCCGTGGAAAGACCTGGAGCGATTCCTGACCCCATAAAAGCTCCCGGAGCAGTTCTAAAACCACTGGAAGGATCTGGAATATTCCTGACTCCATAAAAGCTCCTGGAGCATTTCCTGAGCCTATGGAAGAATCTGGAACATCCTTGACCCCATGGAAGAATCTGGAGCAGTTGCTGAGCCCATGGAAGCTCCTGGAGTATTTCCTGACCCCCTGGAACATTCCTGACCCCATGTAAGGATCTGGATCTGATCTGGAACATTCCTGACCCCACGGGAGCTCCTGGAGCCGTTCCTGCAGTTCCTGACCCCATACAAAGGGAATCCTCTCCCCAAGGAGCAGCAGCACAAATGAACAACCCGTTCCCACGCCCAGAGCCCGCACTCTGCTCAGGGGTTTATTGATCTTTGCAGGGACATTCCTGGGGCTCACGGGGCTCAGGGTTCCTCCAGCAATGGGATCTCCTTGTGCCGCTGGAGGGAGCAGCACTCAGGGTCACCACCGGCTCCATCCTAAAAGCCAGAGGCCAAAACGTGACCCGCCCGTGCCCCCGGGGACAGCAGAGGGGCCTTGTCCTCTCCCCTCCCCGGCAGGAGCAGGGAATTGGGGCCAGGCACACCTGGGACAGGACTCGGCTCCTCAGATCCCGGTGAGCCCCAGATCTGCTCCCCCTGGGATGCCCCAAACCCTCCCCGAGCCCCTCCTGGCCCCCCCAAGCCCCCCAAGCACAGGGCTAGCCTTGGGGACAGCTCTGGCCATTGTCCCCCCACACGGAGCAGGGCCAGCCTTGGGGACCGTGGGATTTTGGTTGTCGGACGGTCGCAGGACAGACTCATAAGCTTAATATATTATGTTCTTTAGGTTAGCATTTTATTATAGGGCGTGGGTATAAGAGAGAGCTTAGAGAGAGGTTAGAGCAAGAGAGAGACAAGAGATCAATTTTCCATTTTACAACACAATAAGTATTTTTTGCTAATGAATATTACAATTTTCAATAACCAGTAGAGGGAGGATAAGAGTGCGATTTCCCGTTTACAATACAATAAGTATTCTTCTATGATGAATATTCTGATTTCCACTAACCAATCTAATACAATATACTAATTTTCTAATATTTGCATGCAACCTATAGGATTCCCTAAATTACCATGTTTTATGGCTTTCTTATCTGTAACCCTTATCTTTAAACCTTTCCTGCCAGGCATGAAGAAGGATGTCTGTTGGCCCTTTGGTATTTGTAGCATTTGGTATTATCTAATCAAAGGAAGAAAACTCAAACCTTAACATAACTATTTTCAGTGTCTATGTCAAAAACTGCTAACATCTCTATTTCATCTATTGTTCCAGAACTACTTGCTAAGCACTCATACGATTTTAATATTACCTCCCCAACAGGGGACAGCTCTGGCCATTGTCCCCCCACATGGAGCAGGGACAGCCCTCTCAGAGTCCCTCTGCTGGACCCAGGCTCTGCCCACCCCAGGGGGCTGTGGGGTCCCCCCAAAGCCCCCCGGGAGCCCTTGGGGGGCTGCAGATGCCCGGAGATTTCTCACCACAGCATCCCGAGGGGCAGCCGCCACCAGCTGGGACAAAGGTGGGGTTGGGGTGGTGTTGGGGGACACTGGGAGGAACTGGGTGATACTGGGGGGCACTGGGGGCACTTGGGGACATTGGAGGGTACTGGGGAGCACTGGGATGACCCCAAGGGCCGTGGCCATGCCAAGGGAGGGTCTGGTCCCCACAGAGCTCAGGGTCCTCACCTCAGACCTCTTCACTGGAAAGGCTCTCACTGTCCCCTGCAGAGAGACCCAGGGATGCCACCAGGGTGTCCGCAGAGCCAGCACGGTGTCCCCAATCCCAGTGAGGTGTCCCCAGAAGCCAGTGAGGTATCCCCAGCCCCACTGTGGTGTCCCCAGTTCCACTGAGGTGTCCCCAGAAGCCAGTGAGGTATCCCCAGTTCCAGTCAGGGATGGGAGGTTCGGGGTGAAAGGGTCCCAAAGTGATAATGAAATGGGGGAATTTGGGACCACATGGGACTGGGGGTGTGGGGAGGAGAAGGAGGACGAGGAGTAGGAGGAGGAAGAAGATGAGGAAGAAGCAATTTCAATGGGGGGGACACGGGGCTTGAAAACTGGGGGTGGGTGGTGGGAGGAGAAAATGGGACAGGAGACAAAACCCGAGGGGTTTGGGAGGGGCTTTGGGAGTGGGGAGACGAGAACGGGATTTGGGGACGTCCCACATGGGGGTAATGGAAAGGGCAAGGGGGAAAGAGGGCAGGCAATGGACAGGGAATGAGGCACTGTGGAGTTACTGGGGTAACTGGCATTGCAATGGGGCCCACAATTCCCAGTGCTCACCTCTCTCTTCCTGGCTGTGACTTCCCCCTGCAGAGAGATCAGGACATATCAGTGGGGTGTGCCCAGGGCCAGTAAGGGATGGCGTGCACAAACTGGTCCCCAGTTCCCTCAGTGAGATGTCCCCAGTCATAGTGAGGTGTCCCCAATCCCACTGAGGATTTCCCACAACCCAGTGAGGTGTCCCCAGTCCCAGTGAAATGTCCTGAATCCCAGTGAGGTGTCCCCACTCCTACAGAGGTTAACTCAGAACCCAGTGAGGTGTCCCCAGCCCCACCGAGGTGTCCCCAGTCCCACTGAGCTGTCCCCAGCCCCATTGGGGTGTCCCCAGCCCCAGCGAGGTGTTCCCAGTCCCACTGAGGTGTCCCCAGCCCCACTGGGGTGTCCGCAGCCGCAGTGAGGTGTTCCCAGTCCCCGTGAGGTGTCCTCAGCCCCAGTAAGGGCTGGGGTTCACAAACTGGTTCCCAGTTCCCCCAGTGGTGCCCCCCTAGGTCCAGAGCCCACCACGATGATGGAACCACCCTCTGTGGCCACGTCCAGGGGACTCTGGGAAAAGGGAGCAAAGGACCCTCAGGACTGGGCCTGGGGGGCTGCAAGGAGACACAGGGGTCCACAGAGCCACCAGCCCACGGCTGCCCCTGAGACAAGGCCCAGAGATCCCAACACAAAGGATCTCCTGCTCACCACGAGGAAGGAATCCTGCCCCGGAGCCATGGTTGTGGCAACAAATCCAACCCCGTCTGAGATGCAGGAAGCATCATCTGCCAGCCCGAGCATCTGCCAGGAGGCACAGCAGGATGGAGAAGAGCAGGGCCACGCTGAGCACAGCCACCTTCATCTTCCTCTTGCTCCAGACAGCATGGCTGAGGCTGCAGCAGGGCAGGAGTACCTTTATGCCTGCCAGGACTCCTCCCTGCACCCTCCCTGACAGCCCCCAGGCTAAAGCCCGACACGACACAGCCCCCAACCCTGGCCACAAGCCCAGCCCTGGCACAGAGTCCATCCCAGCCGTGGCACGGATCCAGACCCCCTGCCCGCATCCCTGCAGGGGGCAGCTGCCCCTGGAGGGGATCGGGCACCTGGGGGGCCAAGGGGGGCAGGCAGGGATCCAAAGGCAGCTGGGGACACTGTGGGGACAATCCCCACTCCAACACAATGCATCCTCCAATAGCCCCCAGTGCCACAGCCCCCATCTCCCGGTTCCCCTGCCCGAGCATTCCTTGCAGTTCACCCTGGAGCTGAGCCCAGCCCCAAACCTGCTGTGGCAGAGCAGGATTGTCCCTGTTCCCACTGCAACCACTGGGCTCAACGGGGGCTGGACTGACGCCTCTTCTTGGGGCACCAGCACCCAGGGAGAACGGGCAGGGAGGAGCACAGCGGGGTCCTGGGCCATGGCAGCAGCTGGGGCACTGGGATCTCCAGTCTCTGCAGGCGCCCTGGGAGCCCTGGCCAATGGTGACACTGGGACACCAGGGCTGGCCTTGTGGCTGTGCTAGGGTGGTGGCAGTGCCCAGCTCCAGCCCATTCCTGACCCTGCAGCCCCAGACTGCTGCGGGCCCCCAAGGGAAGATCCCCTGCCAGAGCCCCGGCACAGCCACGGCCGCCATGTCCTGCTGGATCAGCCCAATGCCGCTGTGCTGGGCTGGCCCAGCCATCGGCTCCTAGAGGCTCTGTGCCCAGCAGGGCTGTGGCTCCAGGCTGGGCTGGCACTGGGACACAGCTCCAGCAGTGCCCCTGGCCCCAGGGATGGCCCCGTCCTGTCCTGCCCTTGTCCCAGCGCTGGCCCTGAGCTGGGACTGACCTTCCCAGCCAAGGGTCCCGCGCTGCTGTCCCAGCTTGGAGGCCCCTGTCAGGGTGACCCCAAGGGCACAGATCAGTGACAGTCCGTGCCAGGGCTCCCAGGAGCTGCCAGGGCCTCCATTCTCCACTGACAGTCTGTGACATTTCCAGGAGATGTTCCCTTCTCACGGGACACTGACCTCATAAAAGGGACCTGTTGTGGCACAGGTTAGAAAATCCTTCAGGCACCTGACTTGACTGTTTGTGTTGGATTTTCCTAAGGAGCCAGCAGTGATGTGGAAGATTTTCCTTTTGCCTCTTGGTACTTTGTGCTTCCTTTGTTGGAGAATTGAGGAGCCTTGATCCTGGAGGGGCCCAGGGACATTTCCAGCCCCTGCACACAAAAGGTGCCATTCCAGATGTTCTCAGCTGGGCATTCATGGACTCTGCACAGATGTGCTCCGGTTTCCAGATCAGCAGCTCACTGGAAAATGTAAAATTCCTGGCTTGGTGTCTTATGGAGAAATGGGTTAGAGAAGTGTCCAGGGGGGTCTGAGGTGCAGCTGATCTGTCCTGGACTGGTCCCTTCCTCTCCCTGAGCAGGACAGTGAGCAACCTGGGAAGTTTCTGATTTTTCTGCCATCATTTTTTCCACACTCATCTTCCAAATCAGTTTCTGGTCTGCCATTCTCCCCAGGCTGTGACTATAGGGAGGTTTTGCGGTAGGTCAAAGGGGGAAAAGAGGCGCCTGTTCTCCTCACACTGACATCTCCCTTCTAAATTTTCCGGAGCTCTCCAGTTCCCAGACTCCCTCACTAGCTGTGGTGTGGGGGATTAGCGGGAACACAGGACAGGAATAGGGGGTCTCAGTGCTGTTGATCAAGTCAGGTGCCTGAAGGATTTTCTGACCTGTGCCACAACAGGTCCCTTCTGTGAGGTCAGTGTCCCTTGAGAAGGGAACATCTCCTGGAAATGTCACGGGAATGTCAGTGGAGAATGGACGCCCTTGCAGGGACTGTCACTGTCACTGACCTGTGCCCTTGGGCTCACCCCTCTGAGCTGGGACTGCATCATCCTGGAAGTAAAACCAGGAACCCTTGGGATTCACTGTGGCTCAGAAAAACCTCCACTGTCTTCAGAACCCAAATCAAGTTTGTATCACCAGCCAGTGATGCCCAGCTTGGGTCTCATTAAAATATTGCTCCACGCACCCATGTAGGCAGAACACAAAAGCAGAGCACTCTGTTCCCATCCTATGGACTGCTAGAGGGATTCAGAAGTGGATGGGAAGGACTGCAGAAGGACTGCTGCTCCCATTCCCAACCCCACTGTCAATGCCCATATCACCAGCAAGGGATCCCCACCTGAGCTCTGTACCCTCAAATTTCCTTACTCTTGGCCCCAGTATCTGGCATTGGAGCAATCAGCTGATGGTCTGCTCTCCCAGAGAGTGGCTGAAATCTTTTTGCATCTCTCCCAAGTCAGCTTCTGTTTCCATGTGATGCCTTAAGTTTGGAGCTTTCTGTTCTGTCCCGTTGTGCTTAGGGTGGTGAAGACAAAATAGTCCAATTCCAGCTATTGATTCAAGGACAGTTTCTTCAAACTTTAGGCCCTTAGTATAAACAACGTGAGAAGAGGAGGGCGGGCCATCCAGGAGAAGAGGAGGATAACACCTTACAATTTGAGACTATTAATTGGATGGCTGACTCCTGTATGTAAATGAACTAAAGTTTATAAAAATGTAAAATCATGTGACCAAGCTCTCTTTTGCATCCACCTTGGAGCCACTTGGGCAAGGCAGGGGCCACGCTGTGGCACTGTTACTGCCAGGGTGTGGCCTTTGAAGGCCTTTCAATAAATACTCATTTTATTTCCCCTAACTCTGTGTGATCTCTGTTCCAGCTCCAAAAGGCAACAGATTCTGGCGAGCCAGGCAGGAGAGGAGGCATCTGGAAGATCCCTGGACTGAGACTGTCAGCCCTGGAAAGGCCCACCGGAGGTCCAGAGATATCAGAGCCAAGAACCCTGGGAGCAGAGACACGTGAGTGACGGAATAAAAGGGTATTCTGTTTGTTTGGCACCTGGATTAGGTGCTAAGAGGATTTGTGATTTGTCATTTTGTGAGGTGTAAATTTGTTTTGGAGAATCTCGTGCTTTTTATTTGTGGATAAGAAGGAACGCCTTCTTTAAGACTAGGTTAAATTGCAGTACTACTGGCTTGAAGCCAGAGTGTGGGGCAGCTGGTTTGTGTGTGTGTTGTGCCCCGAGGGCTGTGAGTTCAAATCCCGACTGCTTAAGTTTTGCCATTTATTCTAAGGTATTAGAATGGGCTGCACATTCTCATCTGAACGTGATAATGGAAGTATCCCAAGGGATAGCCCTTTGGGATTAATATTGAAGAACTGGGCGAAGTTGATTGGGGAGGAGTCTATGCTTTCCAAACCTAAACTTATTAGACTTTCAGAAAAAATGTGGCCATCATATGAACTAGATAATGGAGAAACGTGGCCTCCGTTTGGAAGTTTAGATCAAAAATTAATATGAAGTTTGATATCCCGAATACGTGAAGACAGATTTTTTGAAGAGTTAGAGTACGCCCGGCTCTTTCTGGTATTAGCACGTGAGCAGGACCGGAAAAGGGAGAAAGAGCATTTATTAGTCTTAAAGGGTAAAAAGAAGGAGCCAACTTTCAGTAGTTTATGTAAAAATCCAGAGGAATCAGAGATGGACCTGGTTGCGCCTGCCATGAGAACAGGATCGGTCCCGGCTGCGCTGGGCGCGGGCGCGGGCCAGGGAGCGGCCCCTCCTCCCGCAGCCCCGGAAAGGGGGGGCACAGGCCAGGCGGGGCTCCGCTCAGTGAAGGAGGAGCAAGGCGGGCCCTGGCAGCAAAGGACACCGCCCCTGCAGCCCCCGGCACCGCCCCGAGAGGAAGGGCCGGGGGACAAGGCCTTTTGCAAAGAAGGCGGGGAGGGAACCTCCCACAGGGAAAGTGACACCTCCTCCGTTCTCGGGCCTGTGAGATCCCATGGCAACCCCGAAGGTCAGGGAGCTGCCGCAGGAGGTGATACCCTCAAAGGTCGCAGGCACACAGCCCGGGAGCGGCGTCGCGATAGGTCTTGCACGGTGCTTTCTAGGGGGGGGACTAGCCGAGGTAAACTGTTGGCCACAACAGACTCAGACAGCTCTTATTCAAATGGCTCTGAGGAAGAAGAAGAGGATGATGAAATAGACGAAATCATTGCTGCCTTAAACAAGCGAAGGAGGGGAAGGATAGCAATAAAAGCCCACAGAGAACGTAGCCCAATTGCCCAGCGTACTAGATCACGAAGGGAGAAAGAGAGAGAACCAATTTTGCAAGCCCCCTTAAGACAAGCAGTTGGCAATCAGGGGCCGATATATGTGAAAGTCCCATACTCCCTTATAGAGTTAGAACAGTGGAAAACTACCGTGGGGAAATATAAAGAGAACCCGGATAAAGTGAGAAACTTAGTAGAACGGGCTATTAACTCACAGAACCCTGATTGGCAGATTTGAACTCTATGTTAGATACATTACTTGATCCCACTGAGAGACAAATGGTCAATAAAGCCATTATAACCTCAGTAGAGGGGAACATAGCCAGCGGACTACTTCAAGGTACCATCACTCAGATATTCCCCCTTGAAAATCCTGGGTGGGATCCAAATATACCAGAGCAAGTGGCAAGTCTGAAACGATATCAAAGCCTTGTAGTATATGGGTTAAAGCATGGTGTACCTAAAGCTATAAATTGGTCAAAGCTTTATGAAATAAAACAAAATTATGATGAATCACCCACTGATTTTTGAACAGATTAAGAGAAACTGCTATCAAGTATACTGATCTAGACCCTGAATCAGCTGATGGTAAAGCACATCTGGTTTTGTTGTTTATGGGTCAGGCTTCCAATGATATAAGAAGGAAGCTACAAAAAATAGAAGGAGCCCGAGATATGGAGAAATTGCTAGAGGTTGCCTGGAAGGTGTTTTGAGGTAGGGGTTCAACTGAAAGGGTTAAATCTCAACCTAGTAAAAAGGCAACTCAGGAAAAGTCATCCAACAAAGCTTCTCCTACAGAGAAGGACCAGTGTGCATACTGTAAAAAGTGGGGACATTGGAAAAAGGACTGTCCAGTGTTAAAAGAAAAATCCTCAGTTTCCCAACTCCCAGTAGTACAAACTTCAAGTGGCTCAGGCTCTGAGTGATGCCAACCGAGGGCTTTTCCCCCAGCAGAGCCCTTGGTTATGACTAAGCTGGGGAAAGATGACATTGAGTTTTTGGTAGATACCGGAGCAGCATATTCTGTGTTGAATAACTTAGAAGGGAAACTGAGTCATGACACTGTACGTGTTGTTGGGGCGACTGGAGTAACTGAAACACGGCCTTTTTTCCAACCTTTAAAATTCAAATTGGGGAAGCATTGGGTAACCCATCAATTCCTTTACATGCCTAACTCCCCAAAACCACTGATGGGGAGGGACTTGCTTGAAGAATTGGAAGCAGAGATTAAATTTAGAAAAGGAAGGGGTGTACAAGTTATAATTCCCGAATCTAAATTTGTCCAAGTTGCTGCACTTTTTATACAGGAAAAATGCAGTGAAATCCCCGCTGAAGTGGAAAATGTGGTAAATCCGATAGTGTGGGCCAGTGATATCCCAGGAAGATCCAAACGAGCAGAACCAGTGAGTATTGTACTCAAACCAGGAGCCACACCGGTAAGGCAGAAACAATATCCCTTAAAATTGGAAAATCGTAAAGGATTGGTACCTATAATTGAAAGACTTTTACAGCATGGTTTGTTAGTGCAGTGTGAGTCCAAATTTAACACCCCTATTTTAGCTGTTAAGAAAGCAGATGGTAAGAGTTACAGGTTAGTACAAGACTTAAGAGCGATTAACAAAATTACAGAAGATATCCATCCAGTAGTAGCCAATCCCTACACCCTTTTGACCACACTAACAGATGAGTTAGGGTGGTTTACTGTTATAGATCTGAAAGATGCCTTTTTCTGCATTCCTGTACACAAAAATAGTCAAGACCTTTTTGCTTTTGAATGGGAAAATCCCGAGACAGGGAGAAAGTGTCAACTTACCTGGAGAGTTTTACCCCAAGGTTTCAAGAACAGCCCGACTATATTTGGGAACCAGCTAGCAAAGGAATTGGAAGACTGGAAAAAACAGGAGCCAGAGGGAGTTATTCTTCAATATGTAGATGACATCTTGATTGCAGCCAAGACCAGAGATGACTGCATACAACTCACTGTAAGTTTATTAAACTTTTTGGGACTAAGAGGGTACAGAGTCTCTAAAGACAAAGCACAGATTGCTAAAGAAACAGTCATCTATTTGGGACTTGAGATCTTCCGGGGACACAGACAACTCAGCAAGGAACGGAAAGAAGCTATCTGTCAACTCCCAGAGCCCCATACAGTGAGAGAGATGCAAGCTTTCCTGGGAATGGTAGGTTGGTGTCGTTTATGGATAGCAAATTATGGACTTTTAATAAAACCTCTATATGGGGCATTAAAAGCAGCTGAGAGAGGAATTATTCCATGGACTGAACATGCTAGAGCAGCTTTTAAACAGCTGAAACGCTCACTGATGTCAGCTCCAGCATTGGGACTGCCAGATTTAACTAAACCTTTTGAACTTTTTATATATGAGAGACAGAATATGGCTTTGGGGGTGCTAGCACAGCGTCTCGGGAACCAGCGGAGAGCTGTGGCCTACTTTTCCAAACAGCTGGATAGTGTTGCCCAAGGTTGGCCGGGGTGCCTAAAGGCCGTGGCGGCCACTGTCATTTTGATCCAGGAGGCCCGAAAACTCACCCTTGGGTGACACATTGTGGTGTATGTACCCCATGCCGTGGCAGCTGTCCTTGAGCAAAAGGGGGGACATTGGCTGTCTGGCAACCGGATGCTGAGATACCAATCGCTGTTGTTAGAGCAAGATGATGTTACCCTAAAAACAACTTCTGTTGTTAACCCTGCTTTGTTTCTGTCCTCCTTCTTAATTGACAATGAGCCGGAGCATGACTGCTTGCAGATAATTGAAGAGATCTATTCCAGCCGACCAGATCTGAAAGATATGCCCATAGAGAGTCCAGATTGGGAACTCTTTACTGACGGAAGCAGCTTCATGAAAAATGGTAAAAGGATGACAGGCTATGCGGTGACCACACAGGATAAGGTGATCGAGGCAAAGGCCCTGCCAGCAGATGTGTCATCGCAGAAAGCTGAGCTGATTGCACTAACAACAGCTCTAGACCTGAGTGAGGGAAAAAAGGTAAATATATGGACTGATTCCAAATATGCATTTAGTGCTGTCCATGCCCATGGAGCCATTTGGAAAGAGAGAGGACTTTTGAATGCTCAAGGTAATCAAATTAAGCATGCTGAGCAAATACTCGCCCTCTTAGAGAGCATTAAAAGACCTGCAGAAGTAGCTATCATGCACTGTAGAGGTCACCAAAAGGGGAAAACTGCTCCAGAATTGGGAAATTGTTTTGCTGATAAAACAGCAAGAAGGATTGCAGAAAAAGGTATTCTTGCAGTGATTCCACAAAAAGAGATTGATTTGTCAGGATACACCCCAAAATATGATCAGGCAGACCACAAACTAATAAAATTCCTTAAAGCTGAAATCACAGAAGGTGGGTGGGCTGTTACCCCGACGAACCAGGTGGTAGTCCCACCCCTGATCCTTCGGGAATTAGTTCAGAGAGAACACGAAACCACACATTTCGGGGTTGAAAACCTTTTGAAACACCTAAGAAAGGTAGTAATAGGAAAAGGAATGATTGATATTATACAATCAGTAGTAAGCAAATGTGAGATTTGCTGTAAAAACAACCCCGACGCAAGAAAGAGAGTTGTATGAGGAGTGACAAAGGCAGGAGATCTTCCTGGGGATTACTGGCAAATAGATTTTGCGGAGTGACCACGCAAAGAGGGATACCGGTACATACTGGTATTGGTTGACACCTTTAGTGGATGGCCGCAAGCTTACCCCTGTCGTACTAACACAGCTAAGGAGGTGGTGAAAGTTTTGCTTAACCACATAATTCCGAGATTTGGTGATCCCTTGGGAATATCATCAGATAGGGGACCACACTTTGTTGCAACAGTGGTTAAAGATGTTAGCCAGATTTTGGGAATTACTTGGGATCTACACACACCTTATAGACCCCAAGCGAGTGGTAAAGTTGAACGTATGAATGGGACTCTTAAAAGACAAATTAGTAAAATTTGTCAGGAGACATCCATGACGTGGGTTCAGGCCCTACCTATAGCTTTACTGAGAATTCGCATTCAACCGAGGCGGAGGGGTAACATCAGCCCCTATGAAATACTGTATGGCAGACCGTATCAAAGTCCACACATTCCAGGCGAAATTCATTTGAAGGGGAAATGTGATTTGCAGCGCTATTTAATGGCTTTAGGTTCTACTTTACAGAAGCTTCAGCGTTACATCGTGTTATCCAGACCCATAGGACTGGACACACCCGCACATCCATTCCAACCTGGAGACTGGGTCTATGTGAAATGGTGGGACAGTGATCCTCTGCAAGCTGAGTGGAAAGGGCCATTCAAAGTCCTGCTGACAACCTTTACTGCAGTTAAAGTTGCTGACAGAGGACCCTGGATTCACTATTTCAGAATGTCCTGGGTCAGTGTTATGACTACTCCTCTCCCTGCCACCCCCCTCCCCTGGACCGAGCTCGTCCATCCTCGCTCACCTTGGTGAAAACGTTTTGTGTCATCTGGGGATTGTTCTTTCCTGGTGTTGGGAAGTGTTTTGTTAAAATAAACAAGTTTTTTCCACTTTTTTCCCTCGGAGGAAGTTCTTCCCGAACCCGGTAGTGGGAGGGAAAGGAGTTCTGGGGGTTTATTTTCCTAGGGGGACTCCTTTGCGAGATATCTCCTGTAAATTTGTCCTAAACCAGGACACAGAATTAAGAAAGCCTCAGCTCCCGAGCAATTGTAACAACAAAGACTGACGTTAATGATAGCATATTTTAAGTGATTTTTCTTTTGCATTTAATTACTATTCTTCTTTATATAGCATTTGACTATATCAAATATTATTCTTATTAGATGTTTATTGTTATTAGGTTTATGTTTATTAGTATGTATCTACTATTAGATATCTATCTAATGTTAGAAATTTTGTTATTAGATACTTGTTGGTTATTGGGAGTTTACTATTAGTAAAATTTAAAATAGAGACTTAACAAGGTAGAGGCCTTGTCAAGCCTCTAAAGGGGGGAAATGATGCCTTAAGTTTGGAGCTTTCTGTTCTGTCCCGTTGTGCTTAGGGTGGTGAAGACAAAATAGTCCAATTCCAGCTATTGATTCAAGGACAGTTTCTTCAAACTTTAGGCCCTTAGTATAAACAACGTGAGAAGAGGAGGGCGGGCCATCCAGGAGAAGAGGAGGATAACACCTTACAATTTGAGACTATTAATTGGATGGCTGACTCCTGTATGTAAATGAACTAAAGTTTATAAAAATGTAAAATCATGTGACCAAGCTCTCTTTTGCATCCACCTTGGAGCCACTCGGGCAAGGCAGGGGCCACGCTGTGGCACTGTTACTGCCAGGGTGTGGCCTTTGAAGGCCTTTCAATAAATACTCATTTTATTTCCCCTAACTCTGTGTGATCTCTGTTCCAGCTCCAAAAGGCAACACATGGATCCTTCCTGGCTCCAGGGCAGCCAGTGCAGTCAAGGGCCATGGTGTGGTGTTTGTGTGTTTGGAGATCCAGAGATGCCCTATTCTTGTCCCAGCGTGTGGAGCAGGGGCAGGATGGGCCCAGCTGTGTCAGACAGAGTTGGTGCTGGGGTTCCTTCCCTTGATCTGAACCTCATGACACTCCCTCCCTCCTGATCTCACTCAGGTTGAAGTCCCAGACTGTTGGAGGTGCCAATCTTCAGAGGGACCTTGCCTGTGTTTCCCCACCTTGCCAACCACAACTGCACTGCTTTGGGTGGGGCAAATTCCTAGGGGGTCTTTGTAAAAATTTAGTGAACCATAGGAAAACCTGGGAAACTCTTCTTGAGAAGCACCACCAGGGGGATTGTAGCTTCACAAGGATATTCAAGACACTGAAGAATTGTTGGAATCTGGGAGAGCACACCTACAATGGAGGCACAGGTGGAGCAGGTGCCATTCTGTGTGTCCTCTGCTGAAAACATCTTGGAGGACAAAAGGCAAAAAAAGGGAAATTGGGAATTATCTCCATCCCCAAAGCAGAGGGATGGCCCAGCACAGATCTGCAATACCTGACAAAGATCAAGGCCAGGATTTTACAGCACTTCCCAGAAAGCCCCCACAGAGCAGAGCGACTGCAGCCCAAACCCACCTGTCAGGATTGCAGCAGGAACAGGAGCATGGCACAGCTGGGGACAAACTGATGGGGAGAGGCTTTGCTATGGCCATCAACTGTTCACCAGCCAGTTCTCCCAGCCAAACCAGTGCAACAGCACTGAGACCCCCTATTCCTGTCCTGTGTTCCCACTAATCCCCCACACCACAGCTAGTGAGGGAGTCTGAGAACCAGAGAGCTCTGGGAAGTTTGGAAGGGAGATGTAAATATGGGGACAACAGGCTCCTCTTTTCCTCCCTGTGACCCACCACAAAACCTCCTCGTGGTCTATCCTAGTTTGAAGGACAGGTGTCTGCCAATAAAGGCAGAAGCTCTTCTTTGAAATAGAGAATGTAAGTCCTCTGCCTCCTGAATATTATAATTGTTTGAATCAGGAACTCTAAGGCAGAGATAAGGGGGTAGGAATAAAAGCTCTTTATTAATATATATAACCAGACAAACAGAAACAAGAGCATGTATGAAAATTAACAACGAAACAGAACAAATAATTCGGTTCCAGTCCGTTTTTTCAGCTGCAGACACTTTCTGCCTGCTCTCGGTCCCGGTGGGGAAGATGGGGCAGAGCCCACACAGCTGTGGAGGTGGCAGAGGGGAGCAGAACGGGGGGGAGGCAGCAGCGGCCGCGCTGTGTCTCAGCTGGGAGCAGGGTGGAGGGACAGCTCCCCGCTCACTGTTTGAGTCCTGGTGGTCATCTGTGGTCTCAAAAGTGGTAGGCTGGAGCAGGGCACATGCAGAACAATGTCCCACAGCAGAGAGAGCCTGGCTCTCTGGCGTTCTAACCGCGTGGGCTGGAGATGGCAGTCATTCCCCTCCGAGCTCGCCCGTGAGAGAGCAGTGCCCGGAAACCAGCCCCACCTACCCCCTTCTCTAGAGTCCTGCAAAGAGAATGGGCGTAACCCCGCAGGCTCCCTTAGCATAATAATGGGAAAAATTCTTTAAACTGGGACAGTAAGAGAACAAACCCCAACCCTTAACAAGGCCCCAGCCAGAGGAGAATGGCCAAGCCAGAAACTCATTTGGAGTCCAAGTGTGGAAAAAATCCCAGGGAAAGGATGACAGGAAAATCAGAAACTTCCCAGGTTGCTCACTGTCCTGCTCAGGGAGAGGAAGGGACCAGTCCAGGACAGATCAGCTGCACCTCAGACCCCCCTGGACACTTCTCTAACCCATTTCTCCATAAGACACCAAGCCAGGAATTTTACATTTTCCAGTGAGCTGCTGATCTGGAAACCGGAGCACATCTGTGCAGAGTCCATGAATGCCCAGCTGAGAGCATTTTGTGTGCAGGGGCTGGAAATGTCCCTGGGCCCCTCCAGAATCAAGGCTCCTCAATTCTCCAACAAAGTAACAAGAGGCAAAAGTAACAAGAGGCCAACGAGTGAAGAGGTCTGAGGTGGGTATCCGCAGTTCTGCTGGCCCAGAGCTTCCCCTGTCCTGGTCATCTCCCTCCAGTGCACCCCAGTGCACCCCACTGTGCCCCAGTACACCCCAGTACGCCCCAGTATCTCCCAACATGCCCCAGTATCCCCCAGTGTGGCTCTAACTCTACCTTTCTCCACACCCCCCCCGTGGCTGAGCAGGTGCAACTTCAGCAGGAGTGATGCCTGGCTGCTCTTCTGGATGCCCTGGTGTAAGAGTCCGTCTAAAAGCCTCTCGTTTGTTCTGCCCAACGACCCTCGCCTGAGGCCTAAGAAGACCCCTCAAACTGCAGTTTAAAGGCGCTGGCCAGGGATGGGAGGAACGCCAAGTGATTGTTCACAGGTGGTGCCCATTGGACCAGGACTGGTTTCTCATGAGACTGGTTTACGGCTAGTCACGGTGCACTGAACTGTGTTTACTCGACAAGGCTCCCACAGGTGTGAGAACAATGAACTGGTCAGAGATGGAGTGCCCTGTATTTGTTTCATCGACAAGGACTCGCTTGGGCTTGTTTTGGGTTTGTTCCCCCAACGGAACCCAAAGCATACCTGAAAGTCCTCACCTGTTTGACCAGTCGCCCGACGCCTTGGAAAAGACTAGAAAAGACACTCTCAAACTAAAGACCCCCGAGATCTCCCCAGACAGCAACGGACATCTATTGGCTGGTTCCACGAGGATCATCTGCCTGTCTTGGTAGCTATAATCCCAATCCCTCTCTCTCTCTCTCTCTCTCTCTTATTTCCTGTCCCTCTATCGCATTTGGTTGGCACTAAATAAAGGTGCATTTTTGCAAAAGTAAACTGGTTTTGTCCCCTGCTGTGTCTTTTGTGCTTTGAGATCCCTAAAAGAACCCATCAGGACTCTGCATGTGGTGTGGACCCTGACACCTGGTGAGAAATCTTGGGGGATCTCCAGGCCCCCAAAAGATCCTGATAGAACCCTGAGCCCTCTGGGGTGGGCAGAGCTTGGGAACATCAGAGGGACATGGAAGGGTCTGTGCCTGATCCATGTGCTAGGGTTAGGTGGACAGAGCTGTCCCCAAGGCTTTCCTTGCACTGGGGGACTCTGGGCACACCCAAAGTCCCATGAGAGCAGCGAGGGCTCTGGGAGGTTTTGGGATATTCCAGGGTGAGAGACTCTGGGAACCACATGGGTCTCAGGAGCCAAGTCCAGTCCCAGGTGTGTGCAGGGCTCCAAGTCCCTTCTCCTGCTGCAGGTCTCTGCAAAGAGAGGGGTGGGGACAAGGTCCCTCTGGTGTCCCAGTGGACACCGGTGTCGTGATTTGGGCTCTGTCTTTCAGTCCTGGAACTGGTGGTGACACTCGGGTCCTGTCCTCGTCCAGCAGCATGAGGAGATGATCATGTCTGGATAATCCCCCTGATCCCCTGGGAACCCTGAATAATCAATAAACCGCTGCAGCAAAACAACTCTGTGTGTGCATGTGTGCTTGTGCTCATATTCGTGTCTGTTCCCATGTCCATTCTCGCATTCATGTGTTTTCTGTGTCTCTGTGTGTTCTGTGTCCCTGTTTGTTCAACATCCCTGTCTGTTCCCATGTCCCTGTATGTTCCTGTGTCCCTGTGTGTGTCCCCATCTCCACGTGTGCTCCCATGTCTATGTTCTGTGTCCCTATGCGTTCTGTGACCCTTGTTCACCCCTGCGAGTCTCCGCTCCCTCCCCCACCATGACCAGAGTGACTCTGGGGTCTCCCAGAGGTGGTTCTCCTTTCCCCCCTCACCTTATGCCCTGGGCAGTGAACACTCAGGGGACAATGTGGGGACACCCAGGGAGGATTCCTGGGGGCTGGGGAGGCTCCACTGGTGCTGGGACTGAGGAGTGGCAGTTGCCTATCCCAAACACTGTCAACACCACCACTATCATCATCATCATCACCACCATGCCCTCCTTGATGCCTCCGTGTCCCTTCAGTGCTTCCCCCCATGTCCTCCCCCCCTATGACCCACCCTCCTCCCCCACATTCCATCCCCTGTCCAAGTCCAGTGTGTGTCCCACCCCCATGGTGACCCCCAGATGTCCCAGATGGACCCCCAGCCTCTTGTAGAACCAATCCCTGCCCCACATGTCTCCTGTGTCCACACCCCATGTCCTCCTGTGTCCTCATGATGTCCCTCATGCTCCTGTCCCTTCCAAGGTGACCCCTTAATGCCCCAAATGCCCCTCCCAACCTGTCAGAGAACCAGATGCTGCTCTGGGTAAACATCTGGCTGATGGGCTCCATCTATCCTGTGCTCCCACCATGTCCTCCCATGTCCCTTCCCATGATGACTCCCCAATCCCTTCCCCCATCGTGATCCCACAATGTCCCCATGTACCCCAAAGTCAGTCAGAGAACCAATCACTGGCCTGGATCCCACTCTGGGTGAACATCTGGCTGATGGGCTCCATCTGCCTCTCCACATCCTTGCTCTTCATCATTCTCTCCATTGACAACTCTCCTGTCACAGGGGAGCAGGGGGACACTTGGAGGACTTGGGGAATAGTGGACACAAGGACGGCTGGTAGCCATGGGGTTGGTGGTCATCAACATGGCAGTCATGGGGATATTGAGGGCCTTGGGAGGGCTGGTAGCCATCAATATTATGGTCACAGGGCTTGGTGGCCACCAAGATGGTGGCCATGGAGACACACTTGATGGCCTTCAGAGTGGACATCATGGGACTGGTAGGCATCAAGATGTGGGTCTGGTGGCCATGGGGAGTTGCTGACTGTAGGCATTGGGGTGTGTGGCTGATGGTGGAGACAGGAACGTCACACACACACACACACACACACACACACACCGAGTTCATGCAGCAACAGCCCGGTTTATCGAAGTGCACTCTCTTTTATTGGGGCTTGGAATTTCCCATGCTTACAAATATGACCGGTCAAAGATCTGAACTCTGCCATCTCAATGGCCAATTATCCGGGTGTATTCCCAGTTCAAAGGTATTGTCTGGGTCCCCTTATTTGAACTTGAATTCAGCCTTTCATTTTAAACTTGGGGACTTGTTTACTTCTTGTTCTCCAACGAGCCAGGCTGGTCGAGTTGGTGTCTGCTACGGCCAAATTGTTCGTGCAGCTCTAGCCCAGCTACAGCTCTCACAGCTGGCCATGGAGGGGTTGGCTGCCATCAGCTGGTAGCTGTGGAGTTGGTGGTCATGGGGTCTGGTGGCCATGGGAGTTCTAAACATGGCTGTTGTGGCCATGAGTGGGGAGTCTGTGGCCATGGACATTGGGGTGGTGGCCATGAAGATGGTGACCCTCAGGGTGGTGGCCATTTGGTTTGGTGGCCATGGGAGTTGGGTTGGTGGTCAAGGGGATTTGATGTGCCCCAGGGGTTCCCCCTTTGTCCTCCAGTGCCCCTAATGATGCCCAAGCTGACGCCGCTGTCTCTGATGCCTTGGCTGATGGTGCTCAAGATCTCGTTCCCCATTGTCCTCCTGGGCAAGAGCCTCCAGTTCATCGCCAGGAACTACCTGGAGCGGCCAGTGGGCAGGACGTCCCCATAGCCCCCTGTCCCAGCATCCCCAATCCCCCATTCCCATAGGCCCGTGTCCCCCCTGAACCCTGCCCTCTGCCCACAGGTCACCTCCGTGGTCACCTTCATGGTCACCTCCAGCTCCTCCCTGTCCCCTCTCTCTCACATCCTGTGTCCCTTCCACTATCTCCAGCTGGTCTTGACATCTCCATGTCCCCACCACCATCTCCCTGTCCCCTCCTCATGTCCCACCACCACATCCTGTTCACCTTGAACATCTCCACATTCCCCCTCGTGTCCTCCCCTTGTCCCCATCACCTCTCCACATTACACTGCTCATCTACGTGACCCCAGTTCCATCTTCCTGTCTCCTCCACCTCCTCCCTGTCCCCTCCACATGTGCCACCACCATGTCCTGGTCACCTCCACGATCTCCAGGTGTCCTTGACCCTGTCTTCTCCCTCCCTGCTCCCCCCACCATCTCCTGGTCACCTCAACCATCTGATCTCTCTTCCCACCACCGTCCCACCACCATCTCCAGGTGACATTGACCATCTTTGTGTCACCTCCAAGATCTGCTGTCACCTTGATCATCTCCTCCTGGCTGCCATCCCCATCCCCATCCCCATCCCCATCCCCATCCCCCCACCTTGTCCATGTCCCCAGCTTCATGTTCAGTCTCTTGTCTTGACTCTTGTCCCTGCCCTCACTGTCATCTCCATGTCCCTTCTGCTGTCCCCTCCACTGTGGGGGTTTTTTCGGGTGGACGGTCATCAGGACAGACTGAGGAGCTCTTCATAATCTGGTCGTGAAGTTTGTAGTTTATTATTAAGGTGTGGGTATATGAGAGAGTGTAAGACAGTGTAAGAGACAGAATAGAGCATAGAGATAATAGGAGAGAATAGAGGGAGGATAAGAGTGCGATTTCCCATTTACAATACAATAAGCATTCTTCTATGATGAATATTCTAATTTCCACTAACCAATCTAATACAATATACTAATTTCCTATTATTTGCATGCAACCTATAGGAATAATTCTATTACCATGTTTTATGGCTTTCTTATCTATAAAGCTTATCTTTAAACCTTTCCTGCCATACTTGGAACAGAATGTCTGTTGGTTCTTTGGTATTTGTGGCATTTGACATTATCTAAACAAAGGAAGAGGCCTTAAACCTTCACATGGCTGTTTTCAGCCTCACAGTCTAAAACTGCTATAATTTCTACCTCACTTATGGTTTCAGAAATTTTCGCTAAGTACTCATATCTACAAGGTTTTTCTATCTCCTCCCCAACACTCTACCATGACTCAGCCACCTCCATCTCCTCCTGTCCCCTCCTCCTGCCGTATCCCTCTGTTCCCCTCTCTCCCGATCTCCATCTTCTGCCCTCAGCCCAACCTTGCCCCAACCCTCGGCCCCAGCCCTGACCATAGGGGCACCACTGGCACTGCCACCACCACATTGCTGGCACTGTCACCACACCCCTGGCACTGTCACGTCCCGTCACCCCCATGCGTCTGTCACCCCCATGCGTCTGTCACCCCCTGATGCCACTGTAACTCCCCCACGTGACACTGATGGGGTGCGGCAGGGTCTGAATTTGGGGGGGCAGGTTGAGGGAATCACCTGATGCCATCTGGTGTCACCCCAAGTGCCTCCCCCATCCATGGGGCGCCTCCCAAATCTCCCGAGCGCCCCCACCCTGCTCATTTACTGTCAATAAAGGGAATTTCCCCTCCCTCATCCCAAACCACCAAAGGTTTTTTGGGGGGGTGGGGACCCCCTGGGCAGCCAATCACAGCCGCGGTTGGGCGTTGGGGAGAGGCAGGCCACCCCCCCCCCAGGTAAGAACCCACCGACTCCCAATTCGGGCTTCAGTCGCCTCCGACTCTGGACAGGTCAGTGGGGCGCACCTCCTCTACCCGGGAGTCTCAGGAACGGAGAGGGGAGGGGCTGGTGATGTGGCCACTCCGGACCGGACTTTGGACCCTCTGAGCTGGGAGGAAGGGGCAGGAGGGGGAGAGGGACCCGCATTTGTGGGATGGGACCCACATTTTGGGTGCTCATGGGGGGGCGGGACCCACATTTGATTTCCTTCCTGGACTCTCAAATCCACCCCCTGCACCCCAAAATTGCCTCTGTACTCAAAAATCATCACCAAAATCCCCTTAGGACCCCAAATCCCCTCCAGAACCCTCCTAGGACCTCCAACTTCACTGCAGGACCCAATAACATCCCAAACGATCCCAACAAATTCTCCCCAGCACCCCAACATCTCCTCAAGGGCCCACTTGGTATCCTCAAGACCCCTGAAGATCCCCCCCAAAATCCTACTGAGGAGCTGCCAGGACCCTTTCCAAAATTCTCCCAAGGACCCCAATATCCCTGAAAACCCCTCAAGCCCTCAAGGCTGCCCCAAATATCCCTTTCAGCACATCAATAACCCCCCAAATCACCTCCAGACCCAAATATCTCCCTGAAAATCCTTCCTGGATCCCAGTATCCCCTCAAAGACCCTCCTGTGACCCTCAGCCCCCCAGCATTCCTTCAAAATTCCTCCAAGGACCCCCATATTCCCCAAACCCTCCAAGGACCAACAAAAATTTCCACTTCAACAGCCTGAATTGTGAGATCATGTGTTGGGTATCTCTAAATTTTGGTGTTTGTAGTTTAGGGAACCCAAATTTGGAGCCAGAAGACACCCTTGAATTGGGGGACTCTGGAGAGAGGATCCCGATTTGTGAGGATCAATCTATGCGGGGACCCCAATTTAATTCAAAGACAGGGAGAGCCCCCATTTTACCCTGCCCCATACTGCGTCTGAGGGATCGGGTGTCACTCTGGGGTTCCCAAAAACCAACGCAGATTTCCCCCTCAACACCTCAAAACCCTTCCAAACCCCCTCCAGACCCAAATATTTCCCTGAAAAACCTTCCCGGATCCCAGTATCCACTCAAGGACCCTGCTGTGACCCTCAGCCCCCCCCAAGCATCCCCTCAAAATTCCCCCAAGGAATTCGTGTTTGGGAATTCCCAAGGACCCCCATATTCCCCAAACCCCTCAAAGAACAACCCAAATTTCCCCCTCAACACCTCCAAACCCCTCCAAACCCCTCCAGACCCAAATATCTCCCTGAAAATCCCATCGAGGAGCCCAAAACCCTCTCAGGGACCCTCCTAGGGCGCCAAACACCTCTCCCCACGCCCCCAAATGCCCCTGGATGATCCCAAACCCTCCTCCCGCAGCCCCCAAATAACGCCTCTGTCTCTCTGCTCAGGCTCCCCCGGACCATGTCCTGCTCGCCCCCGGCCCGCTCGCCCCCAGCCCGGGGCTGGACCCCCCGCCGCCCCTGCACCGCCTGCGGTCCCTGGCGCGCTCCTGGTTGGACGAGGACGCTCCCTGGCCGGATGCGGCGATGGCGACCGTGGGGGAGAGTGCGGTCCGAGCGCGGTCCGAGCGCAGTCCGAGCACAGCTGCTCAGCAAGGGCGGGGGGACTCGGGGGGCGTCCTGGAGGGACCTCCTTCGCCGAGGCCGTTTTCGGGGCGTCGGGGTGCCGGCTCAGCTGGAGGGTGCCCGAGGGGGCGGCGCTGCCCCTCGGGCGGGTGTTGGTGCCCGAGGTGGAGGGTCCGGCCGCGGGGGTGCTGGCAGGGGAGAGGGTCGCCCTCAATATTCTGGGGTGCTGCAGCGGGGTGGCCTCGACGGCCGCCAGGGCTGTGGGGGTGGCCCGGGCACAGAGGTGGGCGGGGGTTGTGGTGGGCACCCGAAAAACCACGCCCGGGTTCCGCTTGGCGGAGAAATACGCGCTGGGGGTGGGGGGCGCTGACGCCCACCGGGGAGGTTTGGGAGGACTCCTCCTCAAGGACAATCACCGAGCGCTGGCGGCGGCAGCGGGGGTGCTCGAGCAGGTGAGGACGCCAAAATTAATGGGCAGTGGTGGTGGGGGGCTTGAATTGGAGGGTTCTGAATGTGGGGGGACTCCAGAATTCGGGGACTCCTGGATTATGGAGTGCTAGGTGGAGACTGGGGTGGGGGGGGGGCAGCACCCCAGTTTTGGAGGGGAGATTGAAAGGGAGTACCCTTGAATTGGCATGTTTCTGGGTGGTAAGCGTGACAACCCCAATTTGGGGGTGAGGGGTGGGGAGAATATAAGGCTTGGAGGAAATGGGGCTTTTAGTGGAGGGGGCTCGATTTTGGGGGGGAACGATGGTTTGGGGTACCCCCATCTTCGAGGGTGGTGGGGAAGCACCAATATTTAAACGGGGTACCAATTTTGGGACAAACTTTTGGACTGGGGTATTCTGGGTGGACTGCTGTGGGAGGAGCCCTGAATTAAGGGGGGCATGGGTAGGGGGGTCCCAGTTTGGGAGGGAAATTGGGGGGTAACCCCTGCATTGGGGGGGATCATGTGTTGGATAACTCTTAATTTTGCTTGGGAGAACCCCAACTCTGGAGGCAGCAGACACCCTTGAATTGGGGGACTCTGGGGAGAGGACCCCAGTTTTTGGGAGGGCAGTGGGGGGACCCCAATTTTAAGTGAACGACTGGGCGGAGCCCCGATTTTACCCTGCCCCATAGTGGGGCGTCGCTCTGGGGTTCCCCCTGACCCCCCTCTTCCCCAGATGATTTTGGAGGTGCGCCAGGCCGGGGGTTTCACCCGCCGCTTGGGGGTCGAGTGCTCGAGTGCGGACGAGGCACTGGCGGCTGCTGGGGCTGGGGCTGACATCGTCCTGCTGGACAACCTGGCACCCCAGGTGAGCCCCAAAACCGGAGGGGGTCAATAATGGTGGGACCCCAACTGTGGGCAGAACCCTAAAAATGGGAGATTGGACTCTAAAAGTGGGGATCAACCCCAAAAATGGGGCACAGATCTCTCAGAAAAGTGGGGTAGTGCCATGGATTTGATCTCTGCCAGGTGAGCTCACAAAATCTGGCAGGGGTCCCCAAGAACGGGAGGACCCTCCAGGTGTGAGGCTGGACCCCAAAATTGGGGGTTGAGACCCTTTAAAACGGGAGGCAGACCAGTGAAATGGGTTGAACACCTCAAAAACTGGGGGTTAACCACATAAATCCAGGCTTTGCTATCCCCAGCTGAGCCCCCCAAAACTGAAGAGAGAGGAAAAAACGGGGAACATTCCGGGGTGAGGCTGCACCAGTCAAATGGGAATCTGCTATAAAGTGGGGCAGCCCCAAAGATACGAGGGGGAATCCCAGTTTTGGAGGGTCAGAGGGTTGGGTAGTCCCAGTTTGGGGGATTTTGGGTGAAGGGACCCTGTACATGGGGAGTTTAGGTGGGGGGACTGTAATTTGGGGGTCAGTTGGTGGGCAAATGTCTAGGATTGGAGGGGTTGGATGGAAGACCACAATTTTGGGGGATTCTGGTTGGGAGACCTGCCATTTGGATTGGAAAGCCCAAATTTGGGGTTGCCTGGAGGTCAGTGGTGGGTGGTGCCCCCAGTTGGGCAGATGTTGGGTGGAAAACCCCTGTTTTTATTGGGCTTTGGGTTTAAGGGGGATACCCCTTGATTTGGAGGGTTTGGAGGTGGACACCCCAATTTTGGAGCTCAGTGGGTGGAGTAATCCCTGAATTGGTGGTTTCTTGTGGGGGGGACTCAAACTGGGCAGATTTGGGCCAATTTGGGGGATTCTGCACTGTGTAGCATCCATTGCACATCCATATGTGCAGCGTACCCCCAGATTTTGGGGAGGGGATGCTCCCTGATGACAGGGTGTCCCCTCCAGGAGCTGCACGCAGCGGCAGCGCAGGTCAAGGCCGCGCATCCCAGAATGACGGTGGAGGCCAGCGGGGGCATCGTTTTGGGGACCCTCCCCCAGTTTCTGGGGCCCCACATCGACGTGGTGTCCATGGGGTGTCTGACCCACAGTGCCCCTGCCCTGGACTTTGCGCTGCATGTGCTGAAGCCCTAAAATCCATCGCCTGAGCCTAGGACCCCCAAAATCCAACCTAGAACCCTAAAATCCTACTCTGGAATCCCAAAACCCAACCTGATATGCCCAAATCCATCCTGTGGAGGGTGAAACTCACAGTGAAAATCCAAAATCCAGCCTGGGAATCCTCAAATCCCAAAGCTCCCCTCACTGTGAAATCTGGCACTGAGTCCTCCCAGCCGCCAGGGGGCGCCAATGCCCAAGAGCTGCTCACATATTGGGGCTCCAAAATCCATTTTGGACCCCAAAATCTGTCTTGGGACCTCCTAAATCAACTCTGGGACCCCAAATGTCTATCCTGGGGCCCTCCAGAACCCATTCTGGGACCCCCAAATTCCCCCTGAGACCCCACTAAATCCTCCCTAAGGATCCCAAATCTCCATCCTGGGCTCCTCCCACTCACCTCCCCCCTCTAAGGTGGACCCGAAATCCCACCCTGAGGTCTCCCCATCCTCCTTGAATCTTTGTACCCCCAAATAAACCCCTACCTCACCTCCCCACTTGTCCCCCCAGTTTTTTCAGGGGTCCAAACTCCAGGTGGGGGGAGGGTCGAGACCCAGTTTGAGAGGTCCAGGTCCCAGTCTGAAGAGCTGAGACCCCAGTGTGAGGATCCCAGATCCTGCTGGAGGGCTGCAGACCCCAGTTTGGGGCTACCAGATCTGAGTTTGAGAATCCCAGACCCAGTTTGAAGAACCCAGATTACAGTTTGATGGTCCCTGATCCCATTTGGGACTCAAGGACCTGAACCCCCAGTTTGAAGGACCCAAACTCCAGTTTAGGGCTACAGATCTCAGCTTAAGAATCCCAGATTTAAAGTACCCAGATTACAGTTTGAGGATCCCTGATGCCAATTTAGGAGTCCGACACCTGAACTCCCAACTTGATAGATCCAAACCTCAGTTTAAGGGTGCCAGATCCCATTTTGAAGGTCCTAGACCCACCACCAGCACACCTGGCTCCATCACAACACTGGGAATTGGGATCAGAGGAGAAGTGTCGCTGTAAATCACAAAATCAGGGTCTAATTCCTGGCTTGATCCCACCCAGCCCCATCTCACCTGTGTGTGCCCACCTGCCTGCAGGTAGCTTTGGAATGTCGTAAAAGACATTTGAAAAGCTATTATTTAAACAAAAAGTAACTTTCTTTACAAAGCCATAATCTTAGAACAAAGTGATCTTCAGGCTCAACATTATCTGTATGACCCTTCAGACATAAAGTGCTGACCAAGTCTGGGGCTGAGCTTGGATCCAGCCACACCCAGAGCCTTCTGTGAGAAGGCCTTCAACGGAAGTTAGGGAGTCCTTTGCGCACCTTGAGAACCAGCAGGAGGTTGTCCCTGCTCAGTCTTGCCTCAATGTCCCACTCTGGGCACATCAGGCCCCCAGCTCAGCGGCACCAGCACCACAGAGTGCGCAGGGACTGTCCCGGTGCCAGCTGCTCATTTGGGCTCCTCAGCAGCAGGCTGGTCTGAGCTGCCAGACAGCGGATGAATTCACACCCATCTTCCTCCAAGGCCTGAAGTTCTGTGACCAAAACAGAGCCCAGGTGAGTTCCTGTGTTTGTAGAGACCCCCACTCTGCCAGCCCTCGCTCCCCACTCACCACTGAAAACCAGAGCAGGCAGCTCCTCCCTTTGGCTCTTGAGATGCTGCGCGATGGTCCCTGGCCACAGAGCTCTGTCAGCCCCTGCTGCTCCCCAGCACGCTCCCAAGCAACTGGGACCACCAGGAGCCTGGATGTAGCACTGGGCAACGGCTGGGGGGACAGGGACTGCCCAAAGAGGGTCCCCGGGCTGAGGCTTACCAATGAACCTGATGGTCCAGTCTTGCACGTGTTCCTGAGGATCTCTCAGGTACTGCAGGCTCTGATGGAGGTACTGCTCAGCCCTGCTGCTGTCCTTTTCTATCTGGAGGGACCAGCAAGGTGTGGGCACTGTCACACACCCTCCAGGTGGCTGGAGCAGCCCCTCCTGACAGCAGCCCCATTACCAAGAGCGCTCCTCCCTCCTTCTGGGGGCAGGAAGGGGAGATGGGGCTGGAGGAGAGCCTTGGGGCTCTGTTCTTGAGCCAGGAACACGAATGCAGCTCCAGGCTCTGGGGTCTCTTCCCCAGGCCCAGCTGCAGAGCCCACAGCCCAGAACAGTCCCTGGGGCACATCCTCACCAAGCAGTCAGCCATCCTCCAGGTCTGCCGTGTCTCCACCACGTGCTTCAGCTCCTTCCATTTGAGGAGCTCTGCAATAGCAAGGACGGCATTCCTGGAGGCCTATGGAACAGCAGAAACTGGGAGATGGCTGCAAGGCCTGGGGAAGGTGACCTGGGCTGACTCTGCCTTCAGGGAGCTGCCAAAACATCTGGGAGTGGCCCTTAGGTACAGGGATTGAGGCCCAAATCCCTGACTTCCAACACCTTTGGGGACACACCTGTGCACCCCTCGGTGGTCCTGGACTGGTGCTGAGCCCTGCTGGAGCAGGGCAGGTTCTGGAAATGGCTGTGCCAGCTTGGTTCTGCAGGGACCTTTCCCTGGGGCTGTGCTTGGGGAGCGCTGCCCAAGGCCTGGCAGCCCCAGGGGTGTCAGCCACTGTGCATGATACAACTGTCCCTGAAAAGGACCCTGGGATTTCATACCCTGAGACAATGAAACTTTTTCATGAGAAATGTTCAGCTCCCTACTGAAACCCCTGTTATCATTTAGGATTTATATTGGTCTTTAAGTTTACTAGATGACTGGTCTTTTCTCACCTAGAATCTCAAAGTAATTGGATAGTTCTCGATTTAGAATTTTACTGGTTAGAATCTCAATCCCCCTAAACCCTATATAAACCCTTTGCTATTCTATGTATCTGGATTTTGCTGGTAGAACCTGAAACACTAATCTTAGAAAATTAGGATTTTAGTTACCTTGCTGAAAATAATTAAAAGTTAGAAGTTAGAAGGGAGTAGTTATCTGAATCTTAAGTAATTGATTGTCTGTCATTTTATGATTGCTCAGCTGCACTTACACTGGGAAAAGACGAAACTAGGGAACAGGCCCAAAGGAACATAGACAATGCAACCAGAAACCCATTCTTTGAAAAATTGGACTATGCCCAGAAATCATTTGTATTGTCATTGATAGAAAGGGTCAAGAGTTTAGGGTGAGGAAGACTCACCTTACTTCCTCCTTTTAAGACCCCTCCCCACGAAAAAGACCCCAGACTTAATTTAAAAGTCAATCACACATGCTTAATAGATATTCAAGCTAATTACCAGAGGAAGCGGGGGGATGGGAGGGGCTATTATTATGAGTATGTATTTGTTTGGATCCTTTGTCAATAAATAGATTTTGTGATCACCTGTGATTTTGCAGCGTGTATTGGAGGATTACCTCACGCTGCTGCCCAGCACTGAATAAACAAACACTTTCTAACTTTGAATTGTTAGAGAGTCTTTTGTCCGTCACAGTTGAGTATCGGTATTAGACCAGTATTCTTATTTTGGTCGATCAAATCCTTCGAAGAAATAAAGCAACCTTTGGAACCTCTACAGCAGCTCCCAGGATCTCACTCCTAGCTAGCTGAGAACCTTCTGCCTCGGGGGCCCCCAGAGCTATCTGGACCCCAGTAGCAGCCTGAAGCTAGAACCATCCTAGCCCTGGCAGTTTCAGTTGGGGACTCGAACCTCTGTGTGAAACTCTGACCACCACAGTCGTGAGCAGCATTCGCTGAACAGCCCCGCCTTCGAGACGCCGACACCTTGGCAAGCAGTTCTTTGTTCTATAAAGATCTGCCCCAACCAAGGACAGTCCAACAACCTCAGAATTCTGGATCTGAGACTGGACCAGCTAGCACCCAGCCAGCAGCCCTGACCCATTGGCTGAGATTTGGTGAGCATCTTCAGCCTCTCTCTAGGCGCGCTTTTCATGTTAGGGTCACCAGTGGTTTTTTGGGGTTTTTTTTGAGGTTTTTTTCTCTTTTTTCTGCTGGCTTGGAACTAGGTTTTAATGGGGAATCTGTTCACCAAGCCCTCCCTTAGCCCCATTGAAAGAGATCTCTATTCCCAAATCCTAACTCTCCTAATCTTCTAACAATTTCAAGTTTTCTAGAGGCAATCTTTCCAAAACTAACCTAAAAAAAATTATAATATGGCTTTCTACCCAATTTCCTAACTTTAACACTCAATCTATTGCACTAACATCTTTTTGGAATCAAGTTTGCACTCACATTTACACTCTACAAATGCAATTTCAATGTAACTTCATTTATTCCCTTGTTTTAAGAAATTGTCCAAGCACATAGAAAGCAAGTTTCCTCCTCCCCTAAACCACCTACATCCCCAAAGCTAGAACCATGCTAGCCCAGGCAGCTACAAGCCACTCCTCTCTGTGCCTTGCCATCAGTACCTGGCCCACTCCTGGTGCCTCGTCGTTCATGCGGAGGATGAGTGGGGCCAGGACACTGTGCACGTAGTTCTTCATCCACTTCTTCTCCTTCCCCACCACTGTCTTCAGCAAGCCTCTGAAGGAGCGCATGCAGTGCTCCCGCACCCAGCTTTCCTCCTGCAAGGAACCAGGAAAGGGGGCTTCAGGGAGCAGCAGCTCCCTGCCCATAGTGATGTGAAAAACGAGGTTCACTTTCCTGGTAAATTTAAAATAGTTTAATAAAAAAAAAAGACAAATAGGAGACAAAGACATTAAAGCAAAGGGTTAATGTGGCTGGGTGCTGAGCAATCAGCCAAGAGCACACACTAGCTCAGAAAAGACTTTCTTAAATGCATCAACATATTGCATATTCATAGACCTCTATGTATTATTCAAAATAATTTCCCTCCCCACCTGTAAATCAACTTTTTTTGTGGTGCCATCTTACTCTCTGATCAATAAATTCCTTCCCTGGAGTTCATCCAGATAGGATAATCCAAGAATCATCTTTACCGTTTTCTGAGTTAGTTACATGAACAAAAGCTTTTTACATCACCATGTTGTAGTCCAAGAAAAATACATTTATCTCACTACTATATCTAAGTTTTGTTAAACTTTGAACACCTCATCGAAGTAGGGCCGGAGCGCCTTCACCAGCTCCACGGCAAAGGAACTGGCCTCAGCCCTCTTTAAGTGCCTCATCACATTCTGCAGAACCATCAGGGCCTTCATGGCCACAGACACGTGGCTGTGCCACAACAGCTTCACCAGATCTGGCACCAGGACCTTCATTTTCCTCACCTGCATGAAAGACATTTTGTGAAACCTTCATTTTGTGAGAAGGCCATGTCTGGAGCACTGCCCAGGCCCTGACAACCAGGGAGGGTGTCCGGAGCAGTGACCCCATGTTCTGACTGCCAAGTGGCCAAGCCACTACCTTGCCCAGCGCCTCAAAGCCCGGCTTCCACACTGACACCCCCCTGCTCACCCTGTCACCTCTCTCTGACAGTGGGATGAGGGCTCTGAGCACCAGGGAGAGCATCTGAATGTCGGTGCTGGTGTCTGAATAGATCAGAAACCTGCAGGTGTTGTACAGCGCAGCAAATTCCTCCTCTTGCACATCTTGGGAGGCCAGCAGCTGCAAGAACCCTGCAGTGAGCAACGTTTGCCCCCTGGCATAGCCAGCAGGGCCCCTTTGGCACAGATCCTGCTTCTCCCCCACAGCTTTTGGAGAGGACTGGGGCACCAGGGCTTTTCCTGTTGACTCACAGCCACGCGAGTGAGACAGGTGTTCTCATCAGAGCTCTGGAGAACGCCATTTTTCTGCTCCTGGATTTGGGTGTGTAGCTCCTTCAAGACCTTCTCCACAGTCTGGGGCACAGAGAACATCAGCTGCCACAAACTGAGGGTGTTCCTGCGAGGCAGAGCACTTTGAGCAGGGCCTGGGCCAGCCCTGTGAGATGTGGGGTGCCTGGAGATCCCGGGCGGGTGTGGAAGGGGCTGAGAGCTGGTCTGTGAGCCAGAGAGAGGGAACCGATAAGGATCACTCTGAAAGGAATTTTACCAAGGCTGTGAGAGGGGAGGGAAGGGGAAGGGGAAGGGGAAGGGAAGGGGAAGGGAAGGGAAGGGAAGGGGAAGGGGAAGGGGAAGGGGAAGGGGAAGGGGAAGGGAAGAGGGAAGAGGGAAGGGGAAGGGGAAGGGAAGGGAAGGGGAAGGGGAAGGGGAAGAGGGAAGAGGGAAGAGGGAAGAGGGAAGGGGAAGGGGAAGGGGGAAGGGGGAAGGGAAGGGGAAGGGGAAGGGAAAGGGAAGGGGAAGGGGAAGGGGAAGGGGAGGAGGAAGGGGGAGGGGACGAGAGGGGAGGGAGAGGGGGGAGGGGAGGGGGAGGGGAGGGGGAGGGGAGGGAGGGGGAGGGGAGGGGAGGGTGGGAGGGAGGGGGGAGGGAGGGAGGGAGGTGGGAGGGGAGGGGGAGGGGAGGGGAGGGGTGGGAGGGAGGGGGGAGGTGGGAGGGAGGGGGGAGGTGGGAGGAGGTGGGAGGGGAGGTGGGGAGGAGGTGAGGGGAGGTGAGGGGAGGTGAGGGGAGGTGAGGGGAGGTGAGGAGAGGTGAGGAGAGAAGAGAAGAGAAGAGAAGAGAAGAGAAGAGAAGAGAAGAGAAGAGAAGAGAAGAGAAGAGAAGAGAAGAGAAGAGAAGAGAAGAGAAGAGAAGAGAAGAGAAGAGAAGAGAAGAGAAGAGAAGAGAAGAGAAGAGAAGAGAAGAGAAGAGAAGAGAAGAGAAGAGAAGAGAAGAGAAGAGAAGAGAAGAGAAGAGAAGAGAAGAGAAGAGAAGAGAAGAGAAGAGAAGAGAAGAGAAGAGAAGAGAAGAGAAGAGAAGAGAAGAGAAGAGAAAACCTGCAGCTGGGAAAAGTATTTTTGGAAGGGTTCTGTGAAGAACAGTGGTGGAGACTGTTTTGTACCATGAATGCTATGTTGATCTATTGCAACCAATGAATGAATTGTAAACTTTGTAGAGTGTATAAAAGCCAACCTGCTGTTATAATAAACAGAAATTAGCCTTCTGAAATGTAGTGCGTCCCTTCATGTGTTGTGTCCGCCCCAACAGCGACACCCAGGCAGGCAGGAGATGGCTGAGGAGCAGCACTGGCTGGCTCTGGGCTGGCTCTGGATGGCCCAGCCAGCTCTGGCTTTTGCAGGCCTGCATGACCCCCAGCAGGGCTGGAAAGTGTGGTGGGATGGAGGGCCCTGCTCCTCGGTGGGTCCTGCAGTGTTCCTTGGGTTTGGCAGCCACAGGGTCTCAGGGTCCCTCTGCCCACAGGGGCTGTTGAGGCCAGTACCTCTCTCCTTGTGGGGCCACCTGCAGCAGCGCTGTGACCACCTGCCCAGGGCTCCTGTCAGCCATCAGGAGGAGCAGGGAATGGAGGCTGTGCTGGGCCTGGGTGTCCATGACCAACCCAGTGTGGCAGATGTGACTCACAATGTTTGGGACCTGCAGGGATATAGTTGAGGGTGGTACAGCCTCAGCTGCTCTTCCCATCCCTCTCTGCTGCCTCAAGGTGGCTTCAGGTGCCCGAGACATCTGGATTTGGGAGGGTTGGAGGGAGGCAGGAAGCCAACATGGCAGGGCAATCCAGGCACAGGCCACTTACATCCCTCAGCCACCAGTCAGGGTCTCTCCCAACCACCTCCAACATGCTGAGAGCCATCTGCTGACTGCAGGTAGATGAAGAGTGGAACATGGTGATGGTTGAGAGGACGATGCCTGTCCTCTCAGAAGGTCCCAGGTAGTTTCCAAATGCCTATGGCAGGAAGGAAAGGAGCCCCACTGATTCTGAGCCCCTTTGCTCACACAAATGCTGCAGGACAAGATTCCCAGCAAGGGGAAGGCTCAGCACCTCCATGAAGTCCTTGGCACTGGGAGAATCAAGCAAGGAGGTGATCCCGGCTTCCCAGCGTGCATGGAGCTGTGCATTCCCCTCTGGAAGTGTCACACCTGGAGAGTAGGGAAACGTGGATGTCTCAGTGAGACACAGCTGCTGTGCCAGCAAGCCAAGCCCATCCTGACAGACCTCGAGCTAAGAATTGCTGGGGAGGAGCTGGTCACAGAAGGAGGTGATGGCAGTGGTGGAAAGGGCAACCTTCCTCCAGTGCTCTTGGCCCAGGAAACTCCGAGCCCCCTGAGCTCTGCAGGCAACCCCCAGTGACACCATGGCTGCAGTGCTGGTCAGGGGGAAGGGCTCGTGGGGCCGGAGGCAGCAGGGAAGGACACACACTCTCCAGGGGATGTGGGGAAGGGGCAGAGTGGGGCTGAGTCCTGGGGGGGGGGCAGCTCAGCTGCATGGGACCATCAAGAGCCTGGGACACAGGGTGTGGGGAAGGAATACAGATGATAGCAGTGCTGGGGACACGGCAGCACCTGCACCAGGCACAAGGGTTCATCAAAATGCCGGGGAGGAGCAGCAGATATATCAGAGGATGTCACTGTGCTGGGGGATGCAGCCCAGCACAGCTTCTCTTACGTTTCTGCTGGCAGATGAATTTAAGGAGGGCGTAGAGAGCATCCAGAGCCACACATTTGGTCGTTTCTTCCTCAAATGACATGAGGATGAGATGTCCAAACACCTTCCCCACGGCAGGGATCTGGATCTGTCCACAGACATCACCTCTTTCCTCATTTTGACCAGCCTGGGGAAGGAAGGCAGAAGAGCAGAAGGCAGCAGCTGAGGCCAAAGCCCTGACCTGCACAAGGAATCCAGGGTTGGATGCAGGTGGGTCAGAGCTTGGCAGGGCCTTGCAGGATTTTTAAGAGAATCCACTGGACAGTAGCCCTAGCAGGGGGAGCTCCCTCCACACTCCTTGGGCTGGGGCAGAGCTGGCTCCTGGCTGGGAAGCCCAGGGGAAATGGAGGGACCATTTCAGCTCAGAGCTTGTGCCCAGGCTGGCCTTGAAGGCACCTGAGAGCTGTAGCTGTAGCCGCCACAGGCAGAGGGAGATGGCTGGAGGGTGCCTAGTCCTCACCTCCAGAGTGGAACAGCTGGCCAGCCAATGGCTCAGGGTGCAAATCCTCCCCAAGCCCCTCTCCCGCACAACTGCTCTCTCAGAGCTGGTGAAGGTGAGCAGCATCTGGGCAGAGACAGGCTGAGGTGAGCCCTGGCAGCAGACACCAGCTCCTGTTGTGGCAGCATGGCTCTGCTCCTGGGCTGGACTCCTGTGGGAGGCCAGGGTGTTCCCCTGGCTTCCCTGGATGCCTCTAGACCCCCCTGGCAGGGGTCTCAGAGGCCCTGGCATGGTGCCCAGCACTCCTGGGACTGGATTTAAGCCCCTGGAAAAAAATTACCGTCATTGCAGGAAGAATTACAAGCCACAAAAAATAAGTAGAGTATAAATTAGACTGTTAGAAGGTAGAAAACTGAATTTCTAGGAATGCTTATTTTAGGGGGCTCGTAGCTAAGATGGAGGATTTTGGGCTTGGTATGCCTTTTTTTTCTTCTTCTTCATGCCATCCATGTTAGTGCTAGGATGGCACCACTGGATTGGTCTGGGACAGAGTTGGACAGTGTAATAAAATTGTCATGTATTGGAAAGTAATTGTAAATATTAGGTACGTAATTTATAGTATAAAAGATAAGTCCTGTCCCAAGGGCAGGCAGTGTGCGTCGGATTTCAAGCTGAACAGACCAGTGTTAGCTAGAGAAAGCATTTCTTAGATAAGAAACAATAAACAACCTTGAAAGCCTCAGAAAACAGCCTCCTGAATCTTCTTTGGTGACCAGCTGGGAAAACCTGAACTTCAAACCGCCTATGTGTCCTGCTGTGGGGATCTCAGGCTCAGGAAACCTCACAGTCCTTCTAGGCTTCCTCTTGCCTCAGGAGGCTCTCCTGTGCCTGGGACAAAGGCCACAGGCCAACCTTGTCCCAGGCAGGTGCCACCCCCTGCAGCCCCTGTACTCCATTGGAGTCAGTGAATCAGGGGTGTCTCTGAATTTTTCAAGGAGGAATCAAGGTGCAGGGATTGAATTAAAGCCTTTGGATGGACTGAAGTATATTAAGCATAGAATAGAATTTAAGTAGAAGTAAGTCAGTAATTTTAGAGTGAGTTCTAATGCTTTTAGTAAGTGAAAGGTATCAAATGCCAGAGTAGGAGAGTGTGTTCTAGTGAAGGTTGAAACATATTGATATCTTCAGTGGAGGCTCCAGGCCCACAGTTGTAGATAGGACTTAGACATAATAGAGTTATAGTAAGAATATTGCTCACATTTTTCAGATAGAACAAGATAGGTTGCATGCATAGTGTTGTATGTAACCTGGTGTGCTAAGAAACTAGAATTCTAATAGGTTAAGGAGTGATGGAGAAACTAGAATTCTAATAGGTTAAGGAGTAGTGGTCCGAGCTTGTATTTTAGCTTTTTGGAAAATCCTATATAAGAGTTTGTATTGGGGACAGTTGTTGCTTTTAGCCATTGGCTTCTGTCACAGCCTGTAGCCATTTGCTTATTGCTAGCTGCTTTGCCATTGCTTTTTGCCATTGCTTGTCTGTGTACTGTTGAGACTGATGTGCTTTGTAATAAGATGTGCTTTGTAAAAAAATAACCTTTTTAACTATTAGCTGTTTGCTTATTTCAGATAACCCGACAGAGTAGGAGTCTACAGAGCTCTGGAGTTGGTGCCTTGGAGCACTGGAGATCCGAGAACCTCAGAGTACTCCAGCTGAGCCCAGGGCAGGTGGGCACCCCGCCCACAGTGCACTCTGCCTGCTCAGAACTGGGCTGGGGACCACCCACCCAGGAGTGGGAAACCCCCCCAGGGTAAGGAACAGCCCAGGACCCCCACTCTGCACAGCCCAGACCTCCAAGACATCCTGCAGCAACTCGGCAGGAGAGTTGAGCACCACAGCCTTCAGCATGGTGTCCATGGCATCCACGGTCTGCAGGGAACACAGAGAGCCATGGCAGGGATTCTGCTGTCTCTCCCACCCTGCAGACTGATCTGAACTGCCAGGGCAGGATGCCCTCACTGCCTGGGAGATCCAGGGACAGGCGGTGTCCTGCAGACACAGCAGCCTGTAATGCTGGACACGGCTGAGCCCTGGGAAAGGGACGGGGAGATGAGGGTGGGAAAGCAAAGCAAGACCCTGCCACGGCTTGGATCTGTGACCATGAGGCAGCACAGGGTGGCCAAGAGCAGCCCTGGGGTTCCTGCAGCTCACCCAGCACTCACCTGAGTATAGAGGGAAGCCTCCAGGCTCGTCATTTCCCCTTCTGGAGGAAGACAAAGGATGCTCAGAAAGCAGGAGCTTATCAGCCGTGTGCTGTCCTGCAGCACCGACACCACAGAGCTGCAAAGAGACAGGGCCCAGTTGGATCCTGGTGATGGGAGTGTCAGGAAAATTAATCCACCAACACCAGAGGTTTATGTCCAAAAATGAGACAGAGGAGTCCTTTATTCCAATAAAGGGAGAGGTGATGGGGCATTCCCCTGGAATCTCTCCAAATTTTGGAGGACGGAGCCTCCTTTCTATCCCAATTTCCTGGCCACATTTCCCTCTCTCTTTCCCCATGGGCTGAGGTACTTGAGAGGTACAGACTTCCCAGAATGCCTGATACCTAAGATTCCTCTCTAATGCAGAACCCTCCCTTTTCATTTTTAATTCTCATAGAATTCATGGATTTTCCTCATTGCTTCTTTCATCTTTCAATATCCAATTTCATTTATCAGCAAACCTACAGCTTGTTTGTAAAGTATCTTTTCCCGTTCATCAATCATTGGAATCCTTCCCATTGTTTCTTTTCTCAGTGCAAGTCTTGTCTACCAGCAGACCCACAGCTTGTTTGCAAAGACAAATCCCTCATTGTTCTCAGGAGCAGTGTCTCAGGGCCTTGTGCAGGTGGGCAATGAGAGGGACAAGCAGGTACCTCAGCCCGGTGATGGCCAGCATGGCCAGCAGCCGCACCTCTGTGCGCATCTGGTTCTGGGGCTCCTCGCTCAGCAGCGCCTGGCAAGTACAGCTGGGCTGGGACCTGGCACCCAGTGCCACCAGCCCCCCGCCCTGCCCAAGCACTGCCCTCACAGGTGCTGGGGTTCCCGGCCCCTTTCCCAGGTGTGCCCTCACCTCGATCTTCTCTGCCAGTTCGTATCTGTGACAGAAGAACTCCAGGCCTAGTAACGAGCCACGGTCCCTGGTGCTTCTGCACAGGGTACAGATGCTGTCGAGGAACTTGAGCTTGTTATCCTTCATCTGGCAGCCAGGGGACAGAGAGACAACAGGGCATCTGAGGGGGGGCACATGGCCAGCAGGACCTGAGCCCTGGGGGAGCAGCAGGGCACAGCCACCATCCAACGGGCTGTAGTTACCGGGCAAGAGAGCCTGACAAAGGTCTGGATGAAAGCCATGGCTTCCTGCTCCTCTCCACACACAGGGAACCCACTGGCATCTAACAGAGAGAAGGGAGGGCTGCAGAGGTCTGGAAACAGGAGAGAGCAGGGCAAGATCTGCCCTCCACCCAGCCCTGCGCCTGCTCTGCTGGCATGGTGTTCCCATGTGGATCCTGGCTGGATGGTGCCCAGCAGAGGAGCTGCCATGCTGGAGCAGGGCTTGGAGGGGAATGCCCCGGTGCCTTGGGCTGAAGAACAAGCTGGCAGAGGGACAGGAATCCCTGGGGTTTCTATCCTTGGGATGGCAATGGGAGTGGGACAGGCCCCATGGTAGCCCTGCCTCCTGCCAGCCCAGCTGCTGCTCGCTGCCCTCATCCTGCAGCAGGAGCTGGGGCCCCTCTGCTCACCCCCTCCTTGGCAGAGACTGTGCTGGGGCCAGCATTCAGCCCTCAGCCCTGAGGCATCACAGCCACCCCTGGGCTCCTGGCTGGGGAAAGGTGATCCTGGCATCGTGCAGGGCAGCCTGGTCTCACAGCCCTGCCCAGCCCAGCACCACTCACCCGTCTGCAGGGGCTGCACCATTGTCACCTCGTGGGGCTCCACTGGGGAGCTGCTTTCCTGGAGAGCCCTATCCTCCTCCCAGGCCACCCTGGGCCAAATCGGGGGTTTCTTCTCCATCCTGTGGTAGGAAGGAAAAGGCTGAAAGCGGAGAAGGGGGAAATGAGAATTGTTTGGCAAAAACCTCAGCACCATGGGGAGGCCGAGGAAGCAGAGAAGGTCTCGGGCTTGTGTGAGAGTTCTCACCAAGTCCATGTTCCTGTCCTCGCAGACACTGAGCACAGGGGCCGCAGTGGGGTGTCACAAAGGGCTCCCCTGTGATACAGCACCTGCCCCCAGCCATGGCTTCCAGCAATTGTTTACATGGAACCTGCCCCCAGCAACAGGGCATAGGGACCACTGCCCGGGCAGGGAGGCTCTGGGTGTCGCTGGGGGGCACAGGCATAGCTCAGTCCTGGGCACATGGGTTCTCCTGAAGGACCTCCATGTCCCCTTTGCCCTCCTGTCCCCTCAGGACATCCCTGGTGCCCCCCAGCACACCTCAGAGCCCTGTGTGCACACACCTCCACGTGCCCCTAGGATATCCCTGTCCCTGCCCCCCAACAACATGACATGGGTGAGATTTGCTCAAGCCTAACAGAAATCCCCAGGTTTGGCACCTCAACTCTGCCTCACACCATCAGAAGAGCTCGTGCTGAACAGAAGACAAAGAAAATGGAATTTCTTTCTCTGCATTTCTTCTTTCCAGATTTGGTAGCTCCCAACAATGGAGATTCCCCTCTCCCCAGTGTTTGCTTGCTCTGCTCTGGGGCCATGATGGGCCCTCTTAAAAACCACAGCCCCTTCCCCCCTCTGAATGCTCCCATAGATTCCAGCACTGCTCCACTTGGGACCCTTCCTGAGGCCTTCAGTGCACCCCGAGTGTCTCTGCAGAAACACCCCTGGACTGGGGGTTGCTCCCTGGGCTCTGCAGTTCCACTGTGCTGGTCCCAGCAGCCCAAGGAGCTCTTGTTTGTGGTCTGATGGTGCTGAAAAGAAAGTCTGTGCTGAACCTGAAAAATCTCATGAAGTTTCATGTAACTTTAAAGTGTGCTAAACATGGAGTTTCTTCATGTTTCCTGGATTTCTGGGTTTCTCCTGTCAGGAAAATCCACAAACGCCAGAGGTTTATGTTCAAAAAGGAGGCAGAGGAGTCCTTCAACTCTTTTTGAATAAAGGGAGAGAGTTCACTGGGGCACACATCCACAGGATTTTCTCTCTTGCAGTCTCAGAGTGTGCAACCTCCTTTTATCCTAAACTCCCAGACACATGTTGCCTTTGTCAGAAAAATTAATTCACAAGCACTAGAGGTTTATGTCCAAAAATGAGACAGAGGAGTTCTTTTACTTTATTTGAATAAAGGGAGGGGCCATGGGGCATTCCCCTGGGATCTCTCAATTTTTGGAGGACACAGCCTCCTTTTAATCCTAATTTCTCAGCCACATTTCCCTCTCTCTTTCCCAATTGGCTGAGGTAGTTGAGAGGTGCAGTCTTCCCAGAACGCCTGTCTGCTGGTTTTGCATGTAGTCACCTAGGAGGAGGGCACAGACACACACAGGGGTTGTTTCCTCTATGAGTCCTTGGGACCAATTGGAAAGCTGATTTAATAATTGACAGCCTTGGAAACCAATTAAAAAGTTACTTTGCCTCCATGAATCACATCGGTAAAGGTGAATCTGTCTCTTTTGTCCTCCGGTTTGTGAGAAGGTAAGGTCAGCCTGGCCCTGGCCTGGCCCCCCTCCCCATGCGGCCTGGCTGGGCAGGGGTAGGGGAGCCACCGAGCCCCGCCCTGCTCTGTTTTCAACTAGGGGCCCTGATGGCCAGGGGAAAGAGAAGCCTTTGCTAAGATCCTAGTTTCCCCTCCCCAGCTGCCCACACAGCCTGGGAGAAATGCAGCCGGACTCTGTTCCAGCCGAGTCTCCCCCACGCAGTCTGTGTGGCCTGAAAAATCCCTTCACCTTTTGTGTGCAATTTTAACCCTTCCAATGCTGAGATAAGACTGCAGATCTCCTGACCTCCCTTGGATAAGAGGAATAGAGAAGAAAGTGCACTAAAGTCAGTGAAATTAAGAGCCAAGTTTCCAGATGGGAAGAGATTGAAGAGACGCCATGAATAGGTTGGCTGAAAAACCTTTTTTGTAAGCTATAGGTTGGACTGGACTACACTGCCATTCCTTTGAATTATGAAGAAAGCTTAGAGGGGTTGAAGTGTTTGAGAAAAAAGATCCTTTGCCTCGAGGGAACAGGGGTCTCTGTTCTGGAGGCTGGAAAGAAGAACGGAGACATTTGATAGAAAAAGAGATGAAGAGAATTTTTGTCTTTGAGCATCTTTCCCTTAAAAGAAATACCCCATGAGGTTTTTTTTGACATGACTCGTAACACAGCTCTGGAAAGACTGTGAAGAGGAGAAGAGTTCCATGATTTGCAGATTTTCCCAGGTGGATGCAAATTGTGAAAGTGAAGGCAAATCCTGTGGACACAAGAAGGAACTTTTCTCTCTAAAGTGAATTGAAATGATGACTTAAGTGGAAGACTGACTGAAGTGTTTCTCTATGTTGTTGTTAAGAAATAGAGAAGGGTGGCGGGGAGGAGGGAGTGACCTGGAAATCTTATTCCGAATTTCTTATTTTCCCTGTGTTATTAATAAATTTCTTCTTGATACCCTTTTAAGTTTTAGGCCTGCCTTTTTTTTGCTCCTAAATCCTATCTCAAAGAGAAATTGAGTATATTAAAATTGGCAAACCTAAATCAAACCAAGAGAGCCTGATACCTAAGATTCATCTCTAATGTACAACCCTCCCTTTTAGTTCTTAATTCTTATAGAATTCATGGTTTTTCCTCATTGCTTCTTTCAGCTTTCAATATCCAATTTCATTTATCAGCAAACCTACAGTTTGTAAAATATCTTTTTCCATTCATCAATCAGTGGAAGTGTTGAAGCTGGGTAGGGTAGTGATTACCTTATCCCCATGGCACACACACTCTGCTAATGGGCCATCTTTAAGACAGAGTGAGGCAATCATCTTTATCGTTATCACAACCCATCCTCCCTCCAGGAAGATATAATCTGCTGCTGCGCCATTAAGTCCCACTGTATGACTGACAAAATTGCATCATCCCATTGGGAGATGCTCCAGCCAGGGTGAGAAGCCAAGCCTTTCCTACTTAGATAAAAAAACTGAGATTTTGAACAGCAAGATTATCCATCTTTCCACTGGATTCCAGAGGAACACTGGACCTTTCCACATCATCTCTGGACCTTCAAAGGAAAACTGCACCTGCTGCAGGAGCACTGCTTCAGCTGAACCACATCTGCCACTGCAGGAGGACTGTAGCCACCATTTAATTGGACTGCTACCAACACCTGACTGACAGAGTGTCAGGTTGTATTCTGACTCTGTCAGGGTTGGGAGTGTTCTTTGTAATACTGTATTTGTCTTTTAATTTTCCTAGTAAAGAACTGTTATTCCTAATTCCCATATCTTTGCCCAAGAGCCCCATAATTTCAAAATTATAATAATTGGGAGGGAGGGGGTTTACATTCTCCATTTCAAAGAGAAGCTTCTGCCTTTATTGGCAGATACCTGTCCTTCAAACCAGGACACACACCCATATCCATATCCATATCCATATCCATGTCCATGTCATGTCTGTGTCCCTGTCCCCATCCCCACCATGTCCCCACTAATGTCCCAAAATGTCTTAGTACAATGTCTTTATTTTTACCCCAATGTTGGGTGAAGGAAAGAAGAAAAATGAAAAAAATCAAGGCCAAAAGAAAAGGATTTACCTGTCCATGCTGACTGAGTATGCATGTGCTTGGGTGGGCAGAAAGAACCATTTTTTAGAGGCCTTTCCACTCCACTGTCTCCAAAATCTTGGGGTTTTTGCCCCAGTCCATCACTGTTTGGCTGCAGAAGATGCCTGTGGCCCAGAGAGAAGTTGAATCATGGAATGGTTTAGGTTGGTAAAGACCTCCAAGACCATCCAGTATTCCTTGATGCCGACAGATGAAATGATTGAATGCAAAAGGTGAAATTTTTTGGGGTGGAAATTAAAATCTGCTGTCCCAAATGAATTCCTGATGTCAGTCTGCATCCCAATGGATTTTTGGCCTGCTGAGTCCAGGTGCCCACAGAGAGCCAGGAAGATGTGGAGACCACCAGCCAGGTGTGTTCCCAACATGGATCACCAGGACCATGGATCACCAACGCTCTGCCCAGCGAGGGTCACTGGGGAGCATCCATCAGGGTCCTCCAGTGGGGATGGAGCTGGAGCAGCGCACGAAGCTCTTTCCGCACACAGGGCACTCACAGGGCTTCCCTTACCGGTGCCCCTGTTGGTGTCGGGTCACAGCAGAATTCTGGGAGAAGCTCTTCCCACATTGGGGACACTGTTAGGGCCTCTCCCCAGTGTGGATCCGCTGGTGGGTGATGAGGGTGGAGTTTTTCTTAAAGCCTTTCCCACAGTTGGGGCAGCGGAAGGGCCTCTCTTGTGTGTGAATCTGCTGATGCCTGAGCAGATGGGATCTCTGCTGAAACCTCTTCCCACACTCAGGACACTTATAGGGCTTCTCCCCGGTGTGGATCCTCTGGTAGACAATCAGGTTGCATCTCTGGCTGAAGCTCTTCCCACATTCTGAGCACTTGTAGGGGCATTCCCCAGCATGCATTGCCTGGTGCATGATCAGGCGAGAGCTGTCATGGAAGCTCTTCCCACATTCCCCACACACATAGCGTCGTACCCCAGTGTGGATCATCTGGTGACGGGTGAGGTTGGAGCTCTTCCTAAACCCCATCCCACATTCCCCACACTTGTAGGGCCGTTCCCCAGTGTGGATCATCTGGTGGTGGATCAAACTGGAGCTCAGGAAGAAGCTCTTTCCACATTCCTCACACACGTAGGGCCGTTCTCCAGTGTGGATTCTCTGGTGGTGGGTGAGTTGGGAGTGCATCCTGAAGCCCATCCCACATTCCCCACACTCGTAGAGCCGTTCCCCAGTGTGGATCCTCTGGTGGTAGAGCAAACTGGAGCTCTGGTTGAAGCTCTTTCCACATTCCCTACACTTGTAGGGCTGTTCCCCAGTGTGGATCCTCTGGTGGCAGATCAGGTAAGAGCTGCGGCTGAATCCCTTCCCACATTCCCCACACTCGTAGGGCCGTTCCCCAGTGTGGATCCTCTGGTGGTAGATCAAATTTGAGCTCTGGCTGAAGCTCTTCCCACATTCCCCACACTTGTAGGGCTGTTCCCCAGTGTGGGTCCTCTGGTGGACAATCTGGCTGGAGCTGGAGCTGAAGCCCTTCCCACATTCCCCACACTCATAGGGCCGTTCCCCAGTGTGCACTGCCTGGTGGTGAATCAGGTCGGAGGTGCTTCTGCAGCCCTTCCCACATTCCCCACACTCATATGGCTGTTCCCTAGCGTGGATCACCTGGTGCCGGACCAGGCTGGAGCTCCTGAGGAAACTCTTCCCATATTCCAAGCACTGGAGGTGCTTCTTGCCATCATGAAGCTGCTCATGGACCCTCACCTCAGAGCTCTGGCCAGATCTCTGGCTGCCGGCCCGGCCCAGGCTGGGTCTTTCCTCCTCGGATCCCCATGATCTGCGTTTGCAGCCCCTCCTTGTGCGGGATCTCTGCAGCTTTTCCTCCCCGTTGGATTCCTGCACTGTGGAGCTGCTCCAAACGGCCTCTCCCACAAGGTTCTGCTGCGGGGATTTGTCCTCTATGGTCTCCGTCCTCAGCTCCTTGTCTGGGGGAGGAAGGACAAGGAGAGGATGGGATTTGCCTCTGTGCCAGAGGGAAGGAGAAGGATATCCCCCCAGTCCTCCCCAGCAGGACAGATGGGAAAAGGGGCAGTAACTTCCTCCTCACCTGCCTGGCTTTCCTGGGGCATCTTCCTCTTCCTCATGGCCTTCTCCTCCATCTGGATAAGACTGGGAATGGAAAATCCTGGTTTGGGGGAAAAACAAGACGTGAGTGATATAGCTTTGAAGGTCTGGCTGTCCGAGTAAATCTCTCGAAATCCCCAGGTGTCTGGTATCCAAAAAAAGCTCCAAAAATCAAGGAGCCCAAAAACACTCTCCCAGGGGTTCCCTGTTTGCACTGCAGTTATGGGGGTTCCAGTGCTCAGATCTGCTGGGGACTTGTGGCTCCTCGGGATCCCCCCTCTCCCACCTCCTGCTCAGGCACGCTGAGGGCGTTTCAGGGGTCCCAGTGTTCATCCTGCCTTGATTATGACTCAGGTCCCAGGATCCCCTTCTCCAGCATCCCCCCACTCCAAGCAGTCAGGCCTTCCCCCGCTCCCCATCAGCACTTCCAGGCTGGAGGGGCCGGACCCCACTCATCTCCCGGCTCCACCTCCCCCCCAGGCTGCCGGGGGGCCCCCAGCTCTGCTGTTGTACCTCTCCCCATGCCAGGGTTCCTGCCTTTCATCCCCCGCCTCTCCCGGGGATCCCCAAAACCAATGTCCCGCTCTGCCGGGACCGGGCGATCGCTACGTGGGCCCCTCCAAATCCCCCCAAGGAGCATTTACGGCTCAGCTTTGGATTCCTGTAAGAGCCAAAAACATCCCCTCCTCATATCAATAAAACAATACCTCTCCCAGGGACACCCAAATATATTTGGGACTCGATTCCCGAATCTGCGAGGCACAAACACCACCCCCCATCCCCCAAAAATCCAAAACCCAACTGTGATAGATAAGGAACCTTTTGTTCGCCTGACAGACCTTGAAAAGATATCGCAGGGGCCTGTGGGGCCAAGATGTCTAAATTGTTTTATTGCTTTGCTTTGCTTGCCAAGATGGTGTTAATTGCTTTGCTTTGCTTTGCTAGCCTTACAGACCTTGAAAGTAAGGCCAGGATGCTGTTAATCATTCTGCTTTGCTTGCATAAATCACATATCGCTTTAAGTGCCAGTAAGTTCCCAAGGAACCGCCGGATCACTTATAAGGAGAAGGGGTCAGCAGGACAAGGCTGAGGAAGACTCCTCACCTTCATCCCTCGACCACCAGAAGGCAAAGAAGACCCCCTAGCAACTGGAGGAGCATGCACAAAATTACTAGAGGAAGAACACGTAATCCGGAAACCGAACAACTTAAAAGGGACGAACTAAGAGGGGGGGGAGCGGCAGTTGGTAGAGCGGTGACTCCCCTGCCGTCCAGCGCTGCAACTTTGCTTTCTCTTTTCTACAATAATAAATTGATTATTTTGATTGGTATGAGATGGCCCATTGTGCTCATTTATAACACCAACCAACCGTGCCGGAGCTGCCGCGACAGCCCCGGGGCGAGCTTCCCCTCCCCGCTCACCCGCGGCATGCAGGAATGCGATGCTGCAGGGGCCAGCAGAGCTGCGGGCTCAGCGGGCTCGCCCTGGAACACCGCGATACTCCGGCGGCGGCTGCTGCTCCTCTCCCTGCTCCTCCTGCTCCTGCTCCTCCCCTTCCTCTCTCCTCCCCTTCTTCTATCCTCCTCTTCCTCCCACTGCCTCCCCCCCACGCATCCCGGACCTCGCTTTGCCACCCCTGTGCCCCACGGCCGCCGCAGCAGCGGCTCTTGGGGAGGGGGCAGCACCCTCTGAGCCTGCAGGGGAGACAGAGAAACTGAGAATTAGGAATCGGGCATCGAGAAATGCTTTGACTAGAAGGGGGCTGACAAAACCGTATGTTTGCTGGAATTTACAGTGCTTACAAGAACAGGGGGAGAGCAAGGCTACAGGATAGGATAAAGAGCTGGAGTGGGCGAACAGGATGCAAGGACAAAGGCGCCACAGGATAAGGGGGATTCCTCAGATCCCTGAACCCAGGAAAACTGGTATCAAAGTCCGGAAGATGACCAAAGGACTAAAAAGAGAATGTTTAAGGAGACAAGATGAAAAGTTCAGCGAAGATGAATGTGATAGATAAGGAACCTTTTGTTCACCTGACAGACCTTGAGAAAGATATCGCCTGGGCCTGTGGAGCCAAGATGTCGTAAATTGTTTTATTGCTTTGCTTTGCTTGCCAAGAAGTTGTTAATTGTTTGGCTTTGCTAGCCAGACAGACCTTGAGAGTTAATCGCTTTGCTTTACTTGCATAAATCACATATCTAAGTGTTAGTAAGTTCCCAATAAACCGCCGAATCACCCTATAAGGAGGAGGGGGGTTAGCAAGACAAAACAGAGAAAGAGGCTCCTCACCTTCATCCCTCGACCACCAGAAGGCAGAAAAAGACCAGAAAAAGACCCCTAGCAACTGGAAGAGCATGCGCAAATTACTAAAAACACGTAATCCAGAAACAACTTAAAAAGGGACGAACTGAAAGGGGGGGTTGCGGCAGTTGGTGGAGCGAGCTCGGCTCGACTCCCTTGCCGCCCGGCGCAGCGCTGATCATTACTTTTGTTTTCTGTGACCAATAAATTTTTCAATTTTGATTCGATTTCACATGGTCCATTGTACTAATTTATAACAATTTGGTGCCGTGACTCGGATCGAGATTTCGGAGGGGCTGTCCACCTGCGGGAAGGCGCGCCCCACCATTTTTGGTGGCCCCGGGGACGGGGGCAGCCCCATCCCAACCTCGACCGACAAACCTAAAAGTTAGGAAAGCAAAAGTAAAGGAAGGAGGGCCCGGTTAACCCCTTAAATTTTGTGCATAAAGTCCGGACGAAGACGCAGGACGCGTAAGTATAAGGGGATCCGTTCGGGTGGGGTGGGGATCCCGGAGTACGGCGACGTGGTGTGTGTCTGAGAGGGGAGATGGCAGCCAGATTCCCCAAGTGAGTGTGGACCCTTAGTAGTGCGGTTCCCACTGGCCCGAGAGGGCGTGGGCCACAAAACAGGGGAAGCGAAAGTGATTTTGGCGTGAGTGAAGGTACTCCGGAAGAATGGGGCAGGGAAAAAGTAAACCTCCTGCAGACGTTAAACTCCCACCCATACCTAGAGATAGTCCCTTGTGATTCCTGCTAGAGAATTGGGACCATTTTCCTGGGATGGGAGGGAAGGATAAGGCTAGGATGATACATTATTGTGTGGAAGTCTGGGATGGGAAGGAGATTTCAAGAAAGGTGTTTTGGCCGATATTTGGGTCAACAGAGGATTGGGTAAAGCAGAGATTGAATATTTGGGTAAATACCAAAAAACCTGTTTGCTTAGAGGAAAGTGAATATGCAAAAATTTGGATAGCCCGCCCCGAGGTTTTTATCTTTAAATTGACCGAAAAATCAGAGGGTGGCAAAAATAAGAAAAAGGGGGGTAGGAAAGAAGAGATTCTGATAGTACCCCCCCCATATGTGCCCAGTGCACCTCCCCCAGAGGAAAATTCTGACTCTGATCATTCAGACTATTCAGGACCTGTCACTAGAGGGAAATCTTGGAAACAACAAGAAAATTTATTCCCATTGAGACTGATGCCAATGGGAGAGCCCCAGGCAGGAATAGGATTCATATCTGTACCCCTCAGTTCAGGGGATGTTAGGGAGTTTAAAAAAGAAATGGGACATTTATTAGAAGACCCACTGGGAGTTGCTGAAAGAGTGGATCAATTTTTGGGTCCTAATATGTACACCTGGGAGGAATTACAATCTATTTTGAACATCCTGTTTACTGCCGAAGAGAAAAATATGATTAGGAGGGAAGGGATGCGTATCTGGGACGCCCAGCACGCTCAGGGTCCTGCAGCTAACATCAAATGGCCCCTGCAGAATCCTCAATGGGATCACCAGAATCCTGCACATCAAACACACATGCAGGACTTAAGGACAATTATAGTTCAGGGAATTAGAGAATCAGTCCCGAGGGGCCAGGACATCAATAAGGCATTTAATGAAAGACAAAAGAAAGATGAAGCCCCCACAGAGTGGTTAGAGAGGTTGAGAAAAAATTTCCAGCTTTATTCAGGAATGGATCCAGATGGTCAAATGGGGCAGGCGGTGTTGAAGGTACATTTTGTGTCTAAATCTTGGGAGGATATAAGGAAAAAGATACAAAAGCTGGAAGATTGGCAGGATAGAGGCTTAGATGAGCTGTTGAGAGAGGCCCAAAAGGTGTATGTCCGGAGGGAAGAAGATAGCCACAAACGACAGGTTAGAATGATGGTTGCTGCGGTGCGAGAAAGTAAGGAACAAGATCGGAGGGAGACACAGAGGGGACCAGTAAAAGAGTCTAGAGAATCTGGAAATTCTAAGGAGAGACAGGATATCAAGGTGTGTTTTTATTGTGGGAAAAAAGGACATTTCAAGAGAGAGTGTAGGGCCAGGATTCGGGATGAGAAGGAGTTCAAGACAGATTAGAGGGGTCAGGGGCTCTATCTCTTGGGGACCCGGAAACATCATAAGGAGCCCTTGATAAAACTAAAAGTGGGTCCCCATGGCCAGGAAATCGTTTTTCTGGTTGACACAGGCGCTGAGAGATCAACTATTCAGTTTTTGCCAAAAGGATGTAGTTTATCCAAAGAGACTGCCACAGTGGTAGGAGCAAAAGGAGAACCCTTTGAGGTGGGGGTTATTAAAAGGGTGACAGTTGAATCAGAGTCAAAAATTGGGTTAGGAGATTTCTTGTTAGTATCAGAATCTGAATATAATTTATTAGGGAGAGACATGATTATAGAACTAGGAATTAAGATAGAAGTAGTAGAGAAGGAACTACAAATAAAACTCTGTTTTCTTAGAGTAGAAGATGAAGAAAAAATAAACCCTGAAGTCTGGTATAACCCGGGAAACGTAGGGCAGCTAAAAATAGCCCCATTTTTGGTGATTATTAAAAATCCAGAGGTC
>JAPFBE010000126.1:105361-128859 GCA_034336665.1 Luscinia megarhynchos | reverse complement strand
ACTGGGTTTTATCCAGTCTATACCACTCTAGAACTGTCCTGCACTGGGTCTATACTGGGTCTGTACTCAGCTTTACACCATCCCGGTCTAGACTGCTACGCCTGGCAGGCGCTGGTCCGTGCATTGGTGGGCACTCACTTGGCAACCAGTTTGATGCCGCGAGCTTCGCTGCAGTACTTGGAGGGCGGGCCGGGCGGGCAGTGCAGCCGGGCCCAGGCACTGGTGCAGCCCCAGCGGTTCATGCGTCGGCTGCGAGTGCCACGGCCACGGTGCGCGCCCGCTGCGGTGCAGCTTAGTGGCTCCTCCTTCTGCGCCAGTGAAGCCCAGTTAGAACCAGTGACCTCCCAGTGACCATCCCCATAGCCCAGAGATCTCCCAGTAACCACCAGTAACCACCTAGAGCCCCCCCAGTGCTGTGCACGCTGTCGGTGCCGCTTGTAGCGCTCCTCCTTCTGTGCCAGTAAAGCCCAGTTAGAACCAGTGACGTCCCAGTGAACTCATAGTAACCATCCCTCATAGCCCAGTGACCTTCCAGTAACCACCCAGGAACTATCCCATAGCCCAGTGACCTCCCAGTAACCCCCAGTAACCACCCAGGAACTATCCCCATAGCCCAGAGATCTCCCAGTAACCCCCAGTAACCACCCAGAGCTCAGCGGTGCTAAGCCCGCTGCCGGTCCCGCTTGTAGCGCTCCTCCTTCTAAGCCAGTGAAGCCCAGTTAGAACCAGTGACCTCCCAGTGACCTCCCAGTAACCGCAGGAACTATCCCCACTAGCCCAGTGACCTCCCAGTAACCCCCAGTAACCACCTAGAGAGCCCCCCCAGTGCTGTGCACGCTGCGGTGCCGCTTGTAGCGCTCCTCCTTCTGCGCCAGTAAAGCCCAGTTAGAACCAGTGACGTCCCAGTGAACTCATAGTAACCATCCCTCATAGCCCAGTGACCTTCCAGTAACCACCCAGGAACTATCCCCATAGCCCAGTGACCTCCCAGTAACCCCCAGTAACCACCAGAGCCCCCCCAGTGCCGCGCCCGCTGCCGGTCCCGCTTGTAGCGCTCCTCCTTCTGTGCCAGTAAAAGCCCAGTAAGAACCAGTGACCTCCCAGTGAACTCCCAGTAACCACCCAGGAACCATCCCCATAGCCCAGTGACCCCCCAGTAACCACCAGAGCCCCCAGTGCAGCGCCCTGCGGTGCCATAAGCTTGTAGCGCTCCTCCTTCTCGCCAGTAAAGCCCAGTTAGAACCAGTGACCTCCCAGTGACCATCCCCATAGCCCAGAGATCTCCCAGTGACCTCCCAGTAACCACCCAGGAACCATCCCCATAGCCCAGTGACCTCCCAGTAACCTCCCAGTAACCCCCAGTAACCACCCAGAGCCCCCCAGTGCAGCGCCTGCTGCCGGTGCCCACTGTAGCGCTCCTCCTTCTCGCCAGTGAAGCCCAGATTCAGAACCAGTGACCTCCCAGTGAGCCTCCCAGTAACCACCCAGGAACCATCCCCATAGCCCAGAGATCTCCCAGTAACCCCCAGTAACCACCAGAGCCCCCAGTGCAGCCGCTGCGGTGCCGCTTGTAGCGCTCCTCCTTCTGCGCCAGTAAAGCCCAGTTAGAACCAGTGACCTCCCAGTGAACTCCCAGTAACCCCCAGTAACCACCAGAGCCCCCCAGTGCTGCGCCCACGCTGCAGGGATTGCAGCTTAGTAAGCGCTCCTCCTTCTGCACCAGTGAAGCCCAGTTAGAACCAGTGACCTCCCAGTGATCTCCCAGTAACCCCCAGTAACCACCTAGTGACCTCCCAGTAACCCCCAGTAACCACCCACTGCTGGTGCCGCTTGCAGTGCTCCTCCTTCTGCACCAGTGAGCACGGTTAGAACCAGTTAGCACCAGTGGCCTCCCAGTAACCATCACCCATAGCCCAGTAACCTCCCAGAGCCCTCCCAGTAACTCCCAGTGGCTCTCCCAGCAACCCCCAGTAGCTCCAAGTACCTCCCAGTAGCTCTCCCAGCAACCCCCTGGGCCTCCCAGTAACTTCCAGTAGCTCCCAGCTGCCCTCCCAGTAACCCCCGTAGCTCCCAGTGGCCCTCCCAGCAACTCCCCAGTGGCTCTCAATAACTCCCAGCAGCCCCCAGAGGCTCTCCCCAGCAACTCTTGGAGCCTCCCGGTAACTCCCAGTACCTCTTGGAGCCTCCAGTAACTCCCAGTGGCTCTCCCAGCAACCCCTGGAGCCTCCCAGTAACTCCCAGCAGCTCCCAGTAGCCCTCCCAGCAGCTCCCAGTAACCCCCAGTAGCCCACAGTTGCCCTCCCAGTAGCTCCCAGTAACTCCCAGCAGCTCCCAGAAACTCCCAGTTGCCCTCCCAGCAACTCCCAATAACTCCAAGTAGCTCCCAGTAACCCCCAGTAACTCAGTGGCTTTCCCAGTAACCCTGGAGCCACCCAGTGACTCCCAGTAACTCCCAGCTGCCCTCCCAGTAACTCCAAGTAGCTCCCAGTAACTCCCAGTAACTCACAGTGGCTCTCCCAGTAACCCTGGAGCCACCCAGTGACTCCCAGTAACTACCAGCTGCCCTCCCAGCAGCTCCCAGTAACCCCCAGTAGCTCACAGTTGCTCTCCCAGCAGCTCCCAGTAACTCCCAGTGGCTGTCCCAGCAACCCCTGGAGCCTCCCAGTAACCCCCAGTAGCTCCCAGCTGCCCTCCCAGCAGCTCCCAGTAGCTCCGAGTGGCTCTCCCAGCAACTCTTGGAGCCTCCCAGTAACTCCCAGTGGCTCTCCCAGCAACTCTTGGAGCCTCCCAGTAACCCCCAGTAGCTCCCAGCTGCCCTCCCAGCAGCTCCCAGTAACCCTGGGAGCCGCCCAGTGACTCCCAGTGACTCCCAGTAGCCCCCAGTGCCCCCAGTCGCCCTCCCAGTAGCCCCCAGTGCCCCCACCTTCTTGTCGGATTTCTTCTCCCTGCGCTTGACGTGTTTCACCTTCCGCAGCGTTCTTGGCGAGGACAGGGTCCAAGGCAGCAGCCCAGTCTCAGCGATCACTGAGCCAGGGCACAGGGACAGCAGGGACAGCTGGGGACACGCAGGAACACGAGGGGACTGAGGGACAGCAGGGACAGCAGGGACACGCTGGGACACGAGGGACAGCAGGGACATGCTGGGGGACACCAGAAGGGTTCTGAGGGACAGCAGGGACCACGAGGGACACTGAGGGGACCGCGAGGGACAGCAGGGACAGCAGGGACAGCTGGGGGGCATGAGGGACAGCAGGGACAGCAGGGACAGCAGGACAGCAGGGACAGGAGGACACGAGGGGACAGCAGGGACAGCAGGGACGCAGCTGGGACACGAGGGGACAGCAGGGACACGCTGGGGGAACGAGGAGACAGCAGGGGACAGCAGGGACAGCAGGGACACGCTGGGACATGAGGGACAGCAGGGACAGCAGGGACAGCAAGGAACCTGAGGGGGACAGCAGGGGAGCACGAGGGGACAGGAGGGGACAGCAGGGACACGCTGGGAGACACGTTGAGGCACAAAGAGGGGACACGAGGGACAGCAGGGACACATTGGGGTCATGAGGGGACACGAGGGACAGCAGGGACAGCAGGGGACAGGAGGAGACACCGGGGTGACCCCGATGTGCCTCAGAGTGTGGCCCCTGAAGGGACACGTGGGGGACTGCGCAGCCCTAGAGGCAACTCAGGTGTGGGGATGTGCCAGGACACGCTTGGGGACATCTGGGGACACATCTGGGGACACGGCTCAGAGCGAGGCCTGGTGTGGGGCACGGCAGGACACAGCTGGGGACATGCTTGGGGACATTTGGGGACATGGCTCAGGCACAGCCTGGTGTGGGGACATTTGGGGACATACTTGGGGACATTAGGGACACTTGGGAACATTTGGGGACACGCTTGGGGACATTTGGGGACACACTTGGGGACACTTGGGGACATGTCCTGACATGCCAGGACACGCTTGGGGACACTTGGGGACACACTTGGGGACATCTGGGGACACGGCTCAGGGCACAGCCCCGTGTGGGGACATTCTGGGACACGTTTGGGGACATTTGGGGACATGTCCTGACACGCCTGCAGCTCACCTCACACACAAAACCAGCCCTAACCAGCCCAAAACCCGTTTTTGGGGTCCCAGGGGGGCAGTTTTGGGGGTCCTGGTGCCATTTTTGGGGGTCCTGGTGCCATTTTTGGGGTCCCAGTTTCATTTTGGGGGGTCCCGGTGCCGTTTTTGGAGTCCCAGTTTCATTTTTGGGGTCCCACTTTGGTTTTTGAGGGTCGGTGCCCTTTTAGAGTCCCAGTTTAGTTTTGGGGTCCTGGTGCCGTTTTTGGGGGTCCCAGTTTCATTTTTGGGGGTCCCAGTTTTGTTTTTGGGTGTCCCAGTGCCATTTTTGGGGTCCCAGTTCAATTTTAGAGGTCCTGGTGCAGTTTAGTGCTTCCAGTGCAGTTTTAGGGGTCCCAGTTTAGTTTTGGGGGTCCCAGTTTTATTTTTGGGGGTCCCAGTTTCATTTTTTGGAAGTCCCAGTTTCATTTTGGGGGTCCCGGTGCCCTTTTGGGGGTCCCAATGCAGTTTAGTGCTCCCAGCTTAGTTTTGGGGGTCCTGGATTGCAGTTTTTGGGGGTCCTGGTGCAGTTTAGTGCTCCCAGTGCAGTTTTTGGGGGGTCCCAGTTTCATTTTTGGGGGTCCCAGTTTAGTTTTTGGGGGTCCTGGTGCAGTTTTTGGGGTCCCAGTGCAGTTTAGTTCTCCCAGTGCAGTTTTTGGGGGTCCCAGTTTAGTTTTTGGGGTCCCAGTTTAGTTTGGGGGTCCCGGTGCCCTTTTTGGGGGTCCCAGTGCAGTTTAGTGCTCCCAGTGCAGTTTTTTGGGGTCCCAGTTTCATTTTTGGGGGTCCTGGTGCAGTTTTTGGGGTCCTGGTGCAGTTTTGGGGTCCCAGTGCAGTTTAGTGCTCCCAGTTTTAGTTTTTGGGGGGTCCCAGTTTCATTTTTTGGGGGTCCCAGTGCGTTTTTGGGGTCCCAGTGCCGTTTGGGGTCCCAGTTTCATTTTTGGAAGTCCCAGTTTCATTTTTGGGGGGTCCCAGTGCCGTTTTTGGGGGTCCCAGTGCCGTTTTTGGGGTCCCAGTGCCGGTTTTTGGGGGTCCCCTGTCAGTTTGAAGGCTCACCAGGCCGTGCTCGTCGAGAAGGCGCCCGGCCATGAGAGCTCCTAGTAGAGCCGGGGTCGAGGGGGCAGCTCCTCGTCCGAGAGAGCTCTGGGGCCCAGCCCCCAGCTGCCTTCAGCAGCTCAGGTCCCCCTCAGCCCCCAGCGCCCAGCTGGGGGAGTCAGCACCGCCAGGGACCCCGGGACCCCCGAGGGCACCTCTGGGGACCCCCCCATGGCACCCCTGGGACCCCCCCATGGCACCCCTGGGACACTCTTGGGACCCCCTGGGACCCTCTTGGGACCCCCTGGGACCCCCATCCACACCCCCAGGACATCCTCATCAGCTGGGGGGTCAGCACTGCCAGGGACGGGACCTCCCCAATGGCACCCCAGGGACCCTCTTGGGACCCCTGGGACCCCCCAATGGCACCCTGGGACCCTCAGGACCCCCCCATCACACCCCTCCCAGGACATCCTCATCAGCTGGGGGGGTCAGCACCTCAGGGACCCCTGGGACCCCCCCAGTGCCACCCCAGGGACCCCTCAATGCCACCCCAGGGACCCTCTTGAGACCCCCAGGACCTCCCCATATGGCACCCCTGGGACTCCCCGGGACCCCCATGGCACCCTTGGGACCCACCTGGGACCCTCTTGGGACCCCCAGGACCCCCAATGACACCTCAGGGACCCCCTTGCACCAATTGGGGGAGGGGTCAGCACCTTCCTGGGCACCCCCACCCCCTGCACCTGTGAGACCCCCCTCACCCCCAGGGGGATGGAGGATTTTGGGGTGTCCCTCCCCCAGAGGGGGTCTGGGGTCCCCCTTCCCCTCCCCAGGGCCCCCCAGCACTCACCGAGGTGGGGAAGTACTTGTAGGACTCCTGTGGGGACAGAGGGGACACGTCAGGGAGGTGGCAGGGGACAGAGGGACAGGACAGAAGGACAGGGGACAGGGGGACAGAGGGACATGGGGACAGAAGGACAGGGGACATGGGGACAGAGGGACATGGGGACAGGGGAACATGGGGACAGAGGGACAGAGGACAGGGGGACAGAGGGACATGGGGGACAGAGGGACAGGGGACATGGGGACACGAGTGTGACACATCAGGGGCGTGGCACAAGGTGACAAAGAGACACAGGGACGGAGTGAGACAGTGACAAAGGATGTGTCATAACATGGGACACGGTGACAAAGGGACACGGGACAGAAGGACAGAGGGACACAGGACAGAGGGACAGAGGGACACAGGACAGAGGGACGAGATGGAACGGAACAAGGGACACATCACGGACACCGTGACAAAGGGACATGGGACAGGGTGACAAAGGGACACGAAGAGGTGACAGAGCCACACAACAGGGACACAGTGACAAAAAGCCACGTTGGGGACGTGCTGGGGACACTGGGGACATGTTGGGGACACATTAGGGACACATTAAGAACACACAGGGGACACCTTGGGGACACACTGGGGATACCTTAGGGACACTTTGGGGACACACTGGGGACACATTAAGGACATGCTGGGGACACTCTGGGGACACGTTGGAGGCACATTAAGGACACACTGGGGACACCTTGGGGACATACTGGGGACACATTGGGGACATACTGAGGACACACTGGGGACACATTGGGGACACATCAGGGACACACTGGGGACACATTGAGGACACCCTGGGGATACCTTAGGGACACTTTGGGGACACACTGGGGACACATTAAGAACACACAGGAGACATGCTGGGGACACCTTGGGGACATATTAAGGACATGTTGGGGACACACTGGGGACACATTGGGGACACATTGGGGACACACTAGGGATACCTTAGGGACACTTTGGGGACACACTGGGGACACATTAAGGACACGTCGGGGACACACTGGGGATATTCTGGGGTCACATGGGGGACACATTAAGGACATGTTGGGGTCACATTAAGAACACCTTGGGGACATGTTGGGGACACTTTGGAGTCACATTAAGGACACCTTGGGGAAACACTGGGGACACATTGGGGACATCTTGGGGAAATGTCGGGGATATTCTGGGGACACGTTGGGGACACAATGGGGACACTCTGGGGACACATTAAGGACATGTTGGGAAAACACTGGGGACACCTTGGGGACACACCGGGGATACCTTAGGGACAATATGGGGACACACTGGGGACACATTAGGGACACACTGGGGATACCTTAGGGACACTTTGGGGACACGTTGGGGACATGTTGGGGACACTTTGTGGACACGTTGGGGAAACACTGGGGACACATTGGGGACACCTTGGGGACACTTTGGGGACACCTTGGGGACGCTTTGGGGACACGTGGAGGACACATTGGGGATACATCGAGGACACATTGGGGACATTCTGGGGACACGTTGTGGGCACATTAAGGACACACTGGGGACACTTTGGGGACACACTGGGGACACTTTGGGGACATTCTGGCGACACACTGGGGATACCTTAGGGACACTTTGGGGACACACTGGGGACACATTAGGGACACTTTGGGGAAACACTGCAGACACATTGGGGACACCTTGGGGACATGTCGGGGACACATTAAGGACATGCTGGGGACACATTAAGAACACCTTGGGGACATGTAGGGGACACTTTGTGGACATGCTGGGGTCACATTAAGGACACGTTGGGGAAACACTGGGGACACATTGGGGACACTTTGGGGACACCTTGGGGACACATTAAGGACACGTTGGGGAAACACTGCAGACACATTGGGGACACCTTCGGGACATGTTGGGGACATGTTGGGAATATTCTGGGGACACCTTGGGGGACACTCTGGGGACACCTTGGGGACATATTGGGGACATTTTGGGGAAACACTGGGGACACCTTAAAAACACACTGGGGACACATTGGGGACATTCTGGCGACACGTTGTGGGAACATTAAGGACACTCTGGGGACACTTTGGGGACACTTTGGGGACACATTGGGGATACCTTGGGGACACATTAAGGACACTCTGGGGACACACTGGGGACACTTTGGGGACACCTTGGGGACACATTAAGGACACATTAAGGACACTCTGGGGACACACTGGGGACACTTTGGGGACACTCTGGGGACACCTTGCCAGGCTCACCCGCGCCCGCAGCTGGCACTGCCGCAGCCGGCACTTCTGGCGGATCTTGTTGGGGCCCCCGAATTTCTTCATGTCCCGGCAGAAGTCGCACTGGCCGCAGTCCTCGGGGCGCCGGCACGCCTCGCACTCGCCACACATCCGGGCTGAGCGCTTGATCTGGGGTCAAGCACCCCGAAAACGGGATCAGGCACCCCGAAAATGGAATCAGGCACCCCGAAATTGGGGTCAGGCACCTCAAAAATCACCCAAGATACCCCAAACCCAGACAGGAACATCCCTGCCTCGCACTTGCCACACATCCCGGAGGAGCGCTTGATCTGGGGGTCAAGCACCCCAAAAACAGGGTCAGGCACCCCGAAAGCGGGGTCAGCACCCCGAAAATGGAGTCAGGCACCCCAAAAACGGGGTCAGACACCCCGAAAATGGAGTCAGGAGCGCCGAAAATGGAGTTCGGCACCCCAAAAACCAACTGGGGTACCCCAAATCCCACCAGGGACATCCCTGCCCTGCACTTGCCACACATCCGGGCTGAGCGCTTGATCTGGGGTCAAGCACCCCGAAAACGGGGTCAGGCACCCCGAAAACGGGGTCAGGCACCCCAAAAACAGGGTCAGCACCCCGAAAATGGAGTCCGGCACCCCAAAAACCACCCAGGATACCCCAAACCCAGACAGGGACATCCCTGCCCTGCACTTGCCACACATCCAGGCTGAGCGCTTGATCTGGGGTAAAGCACCCCAAAAACGGGGTCAGGCACCCCGAAAATGGGGTGAGGCACCCCAGAAACGGGGTCAGGAACCTTAAAAACAGGGTCAGACACCCGAAAATTGAGTCAGGGACCCCAAAAATTGAGTCAGGGACCCTGAAAATGGGGTTAGACACCCCTAAAATGGGGCCAAGCACCTCAAAAATGGGGTCAGGCACCCCGAAAACGGGGTCAGACACCCCAAAAATGGGGTCAGACACCCCAGAAATCCATCTGGGATACCCCAAAACACACCCAGGGCACCCTAAAACTCAACCTGGGGGTATCCCAGGGACCTAGAAAGGATCAGGGGTCCCCCAAATCCCCACTGAGCCCTGTGGTGCACCCCAAATCCCCGTCCGCAGGGACTCAGGACTCGCCCCAGATGTTGGGGTGCCCCCCAGATGTTGGGGTGCCCCCCACCTTGGCAGCCCGGCCCTGCTCCAGCTCCTGGCCCTTGCTGCCCTCGTGCTCCTTCTCCCGCCACTTCTTGTGCCGGTAGCGGATCTCCAGGGACGGGTCCTTCTCTGGGGGAGGGGGCACAGAGGGGTCAGGGGGACCCCGACCCCCTCCCCACCCCGAAAACCACCCAGAGCCCCCCCAAAATGGGCACCAGTACCTGCCCTGTGACCCCAAATTGGACTCAGGGGTCTGAGACAACCCAAAACCATCCAGAGCCCCACAGAACTCCAAAAAACGCCTAGAGCCCACCCCCAAAACCAGCCAGAGCCCCCTAAAACTACCCAGAGCCCCCCCAAAATGGGCACCAGTACCTGCCCTGTGACCCCCAAATTGGAGTCTGGTGTCTGAGACCATCCCCAAAAACCACCCAGAGCCCCACAGAAACCACCCAGAGCCCCCAAAAAACACCTAGACCCAAAAAAAACCCATCCAGACCACCACAGAAACCAAGCAGAACCCTAAAAATCCCACCCAGATCCCCCCCAAAAACCACCCAGAGCCCCCCAAAATGGGCTCCAGTACCTGCCCTGTGACCCCCAAATTGGACTCAGGGGGTCTGAGAGCATCCCCAAAAACCAACCAGAGACCCCCAAAAACCAACCAGAGCCCCCCAGAAACCAACCAGAGCTCCCCAAAACCATCCAACCCCCAAAAAACCATCCAGACCACCACAGAAACCACCCAGAGCCTCAAAATGGGCACCAGTACCTGCTCTGTGACCCCCAAATTGGACTCAGGGTCTGAGACCATCCCCAAAAACCACCCAGAGCCCCACAGAAACCACCCAGAGCCCCCAAAAAACACCTAGACCCAAAAAACCCCCATCCAGACCACCACAGAAACCAAGCAGAACCCTAAAAAATCCCACCCAGATCCCCCAAAAACCACCCAGAGCCCCCCTAAAACCACCCAGAGTCCCCCAAAATGGGCACCAGTACCTGCCCTGCACCCCCAAATTGGACTCAGGCGTTTGAGACCACCCCAAAAACCACCCAGACCCCCTGAATCCCTCAGAGCCCCCAGCCCCTCTCCACTGCACTGCCACTCCTGGATGTCCTCCTGAGCCCCCCCAGAGCCCCTCAGAGCCCCCCAAGCCCTCCCTGAGTTCCATCGAGGCCCCCCAAAAGCCCTCCCGAACCCCCCAGAGCCCCCCAAAGCCCCTCAGAGCCCCCCAAAGCCCTTCCCGAGCCCCCAGAGCCCCTCCTGAGCCCCCAGAGCCCTTCCCGAGCCCCCAGAGCCCCCAAAGCCCTTCCCCGAGCCCCCCTAGAGCCCCCAAAGCCCTTCCCCGAGCCCCCAGAGCTTCCCAAAGCCCCCTCAAGCCCCTCCCCGAACCCTCAGCTTCAAAGCCTCCCAAAGCCCCTCAGAGCCCCCCAGAGGCCCTTCCCTGAGCCCCCCAGGGCCCCCCAAAGCCCCCTCCCCAAGCCCCCCAAAGCCCTCTACGAGGCTCTATTGAGTCCCCAAAGCTCTCCCCGAACCCCCAGACCCCCAAAGCCCCTCAGAGCCCCCCAAAGCCCAGCCCCGAGCCCCCAGATCCCCCAAAGCCCCCCCAAGCCCTTCCTGAGCTCTATTGAGTCCCCCAAAGCTCTCCCCGAACCCCCAGACCCCCCAAGGCCCCTCAGAGCCCCCTCAAGCCCTCCTGAGCTCTACTGAGTCCCCCAAAGCCCTCCCCGAACCCCCAGAGCCCCCAAAGCCCCCTCAGAGCCCCCAAAGCCCTTCCCCGAGCCCCCCAGAGCCCCTCCCCATGAGCCCCCAAGCCCCTCCCGAAACCACCAGACCCCCCAAAGCCCCTCAGAGCCCTCCAAGCCCTCCCCTCGCCCCCCCAAAGCCCCCCAAGCCCTCCCTCGCCCCCCCAGAGCCCCCCCAAGCCCTCCCTTGTCCTCCAGAGCCCCTCCCCTCGCCCCCCTCGGCCCCCAAGCCCTCCCTCGCCCCCCAGAGCCCCCCAAGCCCTCCCTCGCCCCCCAGCCCCTCACATCGGCACTGCCGGCAGTACCACTCCCGGATGGCCTTGGCCATGCGCTCGGTGATGTTGATGCAGTCCCCATGGAACCACTCGTTGCAGTTGTCGCAGCCGCAGCTGTGGAGCAGGGGGGACACCGAAGACTCCCTCGAGCAGGGCAGCCCCCAAAAGCCCCCCAAAGGGACCCTGAGCCCCCTCCCCGCTTCAAGGGACCCCCCCAACACCCCCAGGGGGCCAAGACGAGCCGGGACCGCCCCCAAATCCCACCCTGAGAGGTACTCGGGACCCCCAGAGCTGTGTCCTCCCGTCCCGCAGCCCCCCTCAGATCTGCGACCCCCACCCAGACCCCCCTCACATCCTGGAAACAGTTGGAGACCCTCCCTTAAATCCTCAGACAGGTGGGAACCCCCCTCCTATCCTCACAGAGGTGGGGACCCCCAGACCCTCCCTCACACCCCTGACGCGGCTGGGGACCCCCCAGATTCCCCCTCACACCCCTGAAACAGTTGGGGACCCCTCCTCACATTGTGACACAGTTGGGGACCCCTCCAAAACCTCCCTCACATCCTGACACAGGTGGGGACCCCCAGACGTCCCCCTCACATCCAGGTACAGTTCGGGACCCCTCAGAAATCCCCCCTCATATCCTGGCACAGCTGCGGACCCCCAGACCCTCCCTCATATCCTGACATACCTGGGGACCCCCAGACCCCCCTCCCACACCCTGACACAGTTCGGGACCCCCCAGACCCCTCCCTCACACCCCGACACAGCTGCGGACCCCCCAGACCCTCCCTCATATCCTGACACAGGTGGGGACTCCCCAGACCCCCTCACACCCTGACACAGTTCGGGACCCCCAGACCCCCCCTCACACCCCCGACACAGCTGCGGACCCCCCAGACCCTCCCTCACACCCTGACACAGTTCGGGACCCCCCAGACCCCCCTCACACCCCCGACACAGCTGCGGACCCCGACGCCCCCGTTCCCCCCTCACATCATGAAGCAGTTGATGTCCGGCTTGCGGCACACGCAATAAACCGGCGCATTCTCCTCGCCGCCCGGGGCCGCCTCCGCGTCCGAGAATTCGCTGTCCTGAGGGGGATAATGGCGAAGGGTGTCACCCAGTCACCTCACACACCCCGCCCGCCCTCCAAACCCCTCTCCCCGCTCCGCAGAGCCGCCCAGGCCGCACAAACCCCGAGCTCTCCCCTCACCATCGCTGCCGCCGCCACCGAGCGACGCTCCGGGCTAGGCCCAACCCCGGCCGGAAGCGGGGCCGTGCCCAACTTCCGCTTCCGGTTAATCATGGCGGCGGCCTGAGGAGAGCGATGGCGGCGGGTACAAGGGGGTCGCCATGTTTGGGGGAAGTGTCAGCCGCAGGAATGAAGAGACACGTGAGAGACGGCAGTGGTGGCGGAACGTTTATTGGAGACATGAGAACACGCGGGGGACATGAGAACAGGGGAACATGGGGGGAACATAGGTACATGAGAACATGGGGGGAACATGAGAACATGGAGGAACATGGGGACATGAGAATGTGGGGGAACATGGGGACATGAGAACATGGAGGAAACATGGAGGGAATATGAGGACATGAGAACAGGGGAAACATGGGGATATGAGAACATGGGGGAATATGAGAACATGGGAGAACATGAGAACAGGGGGAACATGGGGAACATGGGGACAAGAGAACATGGGGACATGGGGGAACACGAGAACATTGGGGAGCTGGAGTCATGGGGGAACATGGGAACATTGGAGAACATGGGGGAAATCAGGGACATGAGAACATGGGGGAACATAGGAACAAGAGAGTATGAGGGAACATGGAGCAACATGAGAACAGGGGGAACATGGGGGAACATGGGGACAAGAGAAGATGAGAACATGGGGGAATATGAGAACATGGGAGAACATGAGAACAGGGGGAACATGGGGACAAGAGAAGATGAGAACATGGGAGAACATGAGAACATGAGAACATGGGGAACATGGGGAACATGGGGACAAGAGAAGATGAGAACATGGGAGAACATAAGAACATGAGAACAGGGGGAACATGGGGACAAGAGAAGATGAGAACATGGGAGAACACGAGAACATTGGGGAGCTGGAGTTATGGGGGAACACGAGAACATTGGGGGGCAAATGGGGACAGAAGGGACAATTGGGGGAATATCGAGGGAGGGTGGGGTGAACTTGAGGGAGACCTGGGGGGGGGGACATGGCGGGCAGAGCGATGGCAAACTGGGGACACGAGGACATGGGAGGTGGCCAGCAGGTGCCTCACAGAGGTGTCACACAGGTGCCACAGGTGTCCCATGGGTGTGTCCATCTGGTCACTCTGGCTGAGGATCCAGGGAGAGCTGCAGCTGCTTCAAGCTCCTCTGCCAACCTGGGCGGGGGCCAGAAAAGGGTGGGGGCTGGAGGTGGGCGGAGCCTCGAGAGGTCCTGGTCACAGGGCCACACCTGTCCCCACACCTGTCCCAAGGGGTCACACACCTGGCCTGGGCAGTCACACACACCTGTCCTGAGGGGTCACACCTGTCCCACACCTGTCCCACACCTGTCCCAAGGGGTCACACACCTGTCCCAAGGGGGTCACACACCTGTCCCTCACCTGTCCCAAGGGGGTCACACATGTGTCCTGGGGGGATCATACACCTGTCCCAGGTGTCACACACCTGTCCCAGGGGTCACACACCTGTCCCAAGGGGTCACACACCTGTCCCAGGGGTCACACACCTGTCCCTCACCTGTCCCAAGGGGGTCACACATGTGTCCTGGGGGATCATACACCTGTCCCAGGTGTCACACACTGTCCTGGGGAGGTCACACACCTGTCCCAAGGGCGGTCACACACTTCTCTCAAAGGGGATCATACACTTGTCCTGGAGGTCACACACCTGTCCTGAGGGGGTCACACACCTGTCCTGAGGGTCACACACCTGTCCTGGAGGTCACACACCTGTCCTGAGGGGGTCACACACCTCTCCCGGCTGTCACACACCTGTCCCAGGTGTCACACACCCTGTCCCAGCTGTCACACACCTGTCTCGGCTGTCACACACCTGTCCTGAGGGGGGTCACACACCTGTCCCAGCTGTCACACATCTGTCTCGGCTGTCACACACCTGTCCCAGCTGTCACACACCTGTCCCGGCTGTCACACACCTGTCCTGAGGGGGTCACACACCTCTCCCGGCTGTCACACACCTGTCCCAGGTGTCACACACCTGTCCCAGCTGTCACACACCTGTCCCGGCTGTCACACACCTGTCCTGAGGGGGTCACACACCTGTCCGGCTGTCACACACCTGTCACGGGGCTCCTGGCTCAGCTGCTGCCGGCGCAGCTCCTTCTCAACTGCTGCTCCAACCTCTGCTGCTCCTCCCGCAGCAGTCGCCTGCAAAGAACACAGCTTAGGGGGTGGGGACACACCTGAGTGGGCAGGGGTCACCCGTGAGGGGGCAGGGGCCAGAGCTGGACACTCACATGGCCATAAAAGTCTCTGGGCCCAGCTGCTTCTCGACCTCCATCAAAGCGGTGCTCTGGACAAGGAGGGACACACCTGGGTTTCTTGGGGGGCTCAGGTGTGCAGGGGTCACTCAGGGAGCTCAGGTGGCCACGAGGTGTTCCAGGGGCGAGGGGCTCAGGAGGTCACTCAGGTGTTGGTGGAGGTCACTCAGGTGTCCAAAGGGGCATCCCAGAGGTGTCATGGGGGGTCACTCAGGTGTCAGGAGGGACACTCAGGTGCTTGAGGGGGGTCCTGGGGGGTCACTCAGGTGTCAGGAAGGACACTCAGGTGCTTGAGGGGGGGTCCCATGGGGTCACTCAGGTGTCAGGAGGGACACTCAGGTGCTTGGGGGGGGTCCCAGGGGTCACTCAGGTGTCAGGAGGGACAATCAGGTGCTTGAGGGGGGTCCCATGGGGGTTGCTCAGGTGTCAGGAAGGACGCTCAGGTGCTTGGGGGTTCCAGGGGGTCGCTCAGGTGCTTGAGGGGGTCCCAGGTGGTCACTCAGGTGTCAGGAAGGACACTCAGGTGCTTGTGGGGGGGGGGTCCCATGGGGTCAGCTCAGGTGTCAGGAAGGACACTCAGGTGCTTGAGGGGGGTCCCAGGGGGTCACTCAGGTGTCAGGAGGGACAATCAGGTGCTTGAGGAGGGGGTCCCATGGGGGTCGCTCAGGTGTCAGGAAGGACACTCAGGTGCTTGGGGGGTCCCAGGGGGTCACTCAGGTGCTTGTGGGGGGTCCTGGGGGTCACTCAGGTGTCAGGAAGGACACTCAGGTGCTGTGGGGGTCCCAGGGGGTCACTCAGGTGTCAGGAAGGACACTCAGGTGCTTGAGGGGGGATCCTAGGGGGTCACTCAGGTGTCAGGAAGGACACTCAGGTGCTTGAGGGGGTCCTGGGGGGTCACTCAGGTGTCAGGGGGCTCACCCCAGCACAGCAACTTCTTCTCCATCTCCTCCAGCTTCACCAGTTCAGCCTCCAGGTAGGCTGGAGTCTGTGAGGGGACACGGGGCGAGCGGGGAGTGATCACAGGGTGTGTGAGGGCACCCAGGTGTAGGAGGGACCCCCAGGTGTGGGCGGGACCCCAGCCCAGGGCTCACGTGAGTGACACGCAGGTGCTTGAGCTCCTCCGTGATGGCATCGAGCTCCTGGCAGTACTGCCACCTGGGGGGAGGGGACACAGGGGTGACACGGTGGTCACATCACCTGTGTGAGTCACCTGGTGCCACCCCCAGCCCCACCTGTGTCCCCATACCCACCTGTGTCCCCACCTGTGTCCCCAATCACCATCTGTGTCCCCAGCCCCACCTGTGTCCCCAATCCCCCACCTGTGTCCCCACCTATGTCCCCAAGCCCCACCCGTGTCCCCAATCCCCACCTGTGTCCCCAGCCCCACCTTTGCTCCCGGCGCAGGTGTAGGAGCTGCTCCCACTTCTGCTCTGTCCCCTGCAGGTCCTGGTGCTGCTCCAGGCAGAGCCCAGAGCACCTGTGGAGATCAGGGAGGGGGAGTCAGAGCTCACCTGGGCACAGGTGAGGGTGAGGAGGGTCACAGGTGTCCCCACTCACCTCTGACCTTTGGCCTCCACCTCCTTCCTGCAGCTCTCTGCAGCAACTCTGGGGGTGTCAGGGGGGCACAGGGGTCAGGGGGGTCACAGGAGCCAGGGAGGGGGACACACAGTGGGGGTCACCCCCTTTGGGGGAGACAGGAAGGGCCACAAGGGCCAGGGAATTGTGGTGGCCAAGAGGGGTCAAGGGAAGGTTTTTGGGGGGCCCCCAGGCTCACCCTGCAACTGCTTCTGGGACTCCTTCAGTGCCTCCTTTTGCTTCCTCACTGTGGGGAGGGGGGAACGAGCTCAGAGTCCTCTGTCCCTCCAAACCCTCAGGGTCCCCAGCGACGCCACAGACCCGTCTGTGTGTGTGTGTGTGTGTGTGTCCCTCCTCTCGGTGTCCCTCCCAGACCCCTCAGTGTACCCCCAGACCCCCTCAGGGATCCCCTCCAGACCCCTCAGGGGATCCCCTCCAGACCCTCAGCGTCCCCCTCTTCAGACCCCTCAGGGATCCCCAGACCCCTGGGGTCCTCCAGACCCTCAGTTCCCCTTCAAACCCCTCAGGGATCCCCAGATCCCTCAGGGATCCCCCCCAGACCCCCTCAGGGATCCCCCCCCAGACCCCTCAGGGGATCCCCCCAGACCCCTCAGTGTCCCCCCTTCAGACCCCTCAGGGAACTCCTCCCAGACCCCTCAGGGATCCCCCTCCAGACCCCCTCAGGGATCCCCCTCCCCAGACCCCTCAGTGTCCCCCCTTCAGACCCCTCAGGGATCCCCCAGACCCCTCAGGATCTCTCCAGACCCCTCAGGGATCCCCCAGCCCTCTGTGTCCCCCTCCCACCCTCCCAATGTCCCCCCCAGGTGACTCACGCTGCTCCAGTTTCTGGCACAGCTCCTCGCTGTTGCTTTGTGCCTTGGCCAGCTCATTGGCCAGGATCTGATGGTCTGTGGGACAGGATGGGACAGACAGAGGGACATGTGGGGCACGGGGACACGGGGGGAACACTGGGCTCCTCAACTCACCTCTCTGCAGGGTGCGGATCTGCCTCTGCAGCATCTCCAGCTGTGACATCCCCCGAGGGCCACCCGAGGGGGCAGCTGGGCTGGACATGGGGACATTGCTTCTCTTGGCGACACCTGGCAGCACCCTGCCCTTGGGGCGGGTGGACACGGGGAGTCTCGGGGGGTTTTGCTTGTTGAGCTTCTCACTGCGAGGGTCCGAGTCCATCGCTGCTGCCTGAAGGGACATGGCGGGGACATGGCGGGGGACGTGGTGGGCACTGGCTTGTCCCCTCCTCTCACCTTCTCATCCCCTTCATTCCCCATTTTCTGTCACATTTCACCATTTCCTCCCTCCCTCTTTATTTTTCCTCTCTTTTCTCCATGGTTTCTCCCATTTCTATCACCTCTTTCCTCCAGTTCCTGCTGCCTCCCTCCCTTCCCTTTCTGTCCCTCCTTTCCCTCTCCAGTCCTTTCCCTTCCTGCTCCATTTTCTGTCACCAACACCCTCTTCCCAGTCCCCTCTTCACACTTTCCTATCTTGTGTCCTTACACCTTGTCCCTTTTCATCCCCCATTTGCTCTCACCTTCTTCCTGCAGCTTTGTCAGCCTCTCTCCTTCCCACTCCCTCAAGTTTTACCACCCTTTTCCCCTCACGTTTTCCCGCCCTTTTTCCCCTCACGTTTTCCCGCCTTTTTCCCCTCACAATTTCACTCCCTTTCTCCCTCACGTTTTCTTGCCCTTTTCTCCTCACGATTTCCCTGCCCTTTTCCCCTCACGTTTTCCATTCTTTTCCCCTCACATTTTCCCACCCTTTCCCCCTCACGTTTTCTCGCCCTTCTCTCCTCACGATTTCCCTGTCCTTTTCCCCTCACTTTTTCTCACTCTTTTCCCCTCATGCATTCCACTCTTTTCCCCTCACATTTTTCCACCCTTTTCCCCTCACGTTTTCCACCCTTCTTCCCCTCACATTTCCCTCGCCCTTTTCCCCTCACGCTTTTCCCCCACCCTTTTTCCCCTCACGCTTTTCTACGCTTTTTCCCCTCACGTTTTCCTCCGCCTTTTCCCCTCACTTTTCTACTCTTTTTCCCCACATTTTCCCACCCTTTTCCCCTCACGTTTTCCCCCCTTCTTCCCCTCACATTTCCCTGCCCTTTTCCCCTCACGTTTTCACTCCCTTTTCCCCTCACGTTTTCTCGCCCTTTTCCCCTCACGTTTCCCTGCCCTTTTCCCCTCACGTTTTCCGCCTTTTTCCCCTCACATTTTTACTCTCTTTTTCCCTCACGTTTTTCACTCCCTTTTCCCCTCACATTTTCTCGCCCTTTTCCCCTCACGTTTTCTCGCCCTTTTCTCCTCATGATTTCCCCTGCCTCTTTTCCCCCTCACGCTTTCACTCCTCTTTTCCCCTCACATTTTCTCCCACCTCTTTTCCCTCATTTTCCCACCCTTTCCCCCTCACTGTTTTCACTCCCTTTTTCCCCTCACGTTTTCCGCCTTTTTTCCCCCTCACGTTTTCCGCCTTTTTCCCCTCACGTTTTCCTGCCCTTTTCCCCTCACGTTTTCCACCCTTCTTCCCCTCACATTTCCCTGCCCTTTTCCCCTCACGTTTTCTCACTCTCTTCCCCTCATGCTTCCCACCCTTTTCCCCTCACATTTTCTCTCCCTTTTTCCCCTCACGTTTTCTGCCTTTTCCCCTCACGTTTCCCCGCTCTTTTCTCCTCACATTTTCACTCCTTTTTCCCCTCACGTTTCCCCCCCTTTTCCCCTCACGTTTCCCCCACCTTTTCCACTTACATTTTCCTGCCATTTTCCCCTCACGTTTTCCTGCTATTTTCCCTATTTTCCCCCACCCTTCCCCTCCATGTTTTCCTGCTTTTTCCCCCTCACTTTTTCACTTCATTTCCCTTCTATTTTCCCACCTTTTCACCTCACATTTTCCCACCTTTTCCCCTCATGTTTTCCCACCCTTTTCCTCTCACATTTTTCCACCTTTTTCCCCTCACATCTTCCCACCATTTTCCATCCACTCTTTGCCCTAATTTTCCAGCTATTTCTGTCCCTTCCTGACGCCATTTTCTGTACCCTTTTCATCCCCAGTCTGTCACTTCTTCCAGCATATTCTCTTTCCTCTTTTCTGCTTCCTTTCCCCATCTATTTTCGCCCTCCATTTCTTGTCACCTCTTCCAGCCTTTCCTGTCGCATTTTCTCACCGTTTTCCCCCTGATTTTTGTCCCCTCATCCCTTTCTTTTCTCCCCATTTTTGCCATTTTCTGTCTGTTCTTACCCACCTTTTCTTCCAGGTTTTCTCCCCCTCATTCCTCTCATTTTCAGTTCCCTTTTCCTCCTTCTCTGCCCCATCTCCTCCCCGTTCTCATCTCCTCTTCCCCCTTCCTTCTTCCCCTCATTGTTCAGTCCGTGTCACTTCATCCCCTCACCCTTCAGGCTGTGTCCCCTTGTCCCCTCACCCCTTAGGCCGTCCCCTCACCCTTCAGGCCGTGTCCCCTCTTCCCCTCACATCAGGCCGTGTCCCCTCGTCCCCCAGTCCCCCGGACTCAGGACTCTCCCAGGCTCTCAGCGTTTATTGTCAGCCCTGGGGCTCGGGCGCCTCGGGGCGCGCGGGCGCGGCACAGAACGGCGCCGGGTAGCGGATGAACAGCCAGTCCTCCTCCTTCTTGAGCCAGCGCAGCAGCTTGGTCAGCACGGCGATGGCGCCCGCCTTTGTCACCAGCGGGCTGAAGCAGCTGTACAGCTCGAACTTGCTGGTCACCTGTGGGAACCCGCACCTGTTAGCTGTGGGATTTACTGATGGCACTGCCAGCGAGAATCCCGTTAACTGTGGGATCCACTGATGGCACTGACACTGAGCATCCCGTTAATGGTGGGATCTACTGTTGACACTGCATCCCATTAACTGTGGGATTTACTGACAGCACTGCCAGTGAGCATCCTGTAAATTGTGGGATCTACTGATGACACCCCATCCCATTAATTGTGGGATTTATTGACAGCACTGACACCGAGCATCCCGTTAATTGTGGGATCTACTGACAGTACTGCCAGTGAGCATCCCATTAATTGTGGGATCTACTGATAACACCACATCCCGCTAATTGTGGGATTTACTGATGGCACTGACACTGAGCCTCTCATTAATTGTGGGGTCTACTGACAACACCAGATCCCATTAATTGTGGAATTTACTGATGGCACTGACACTGAGCATCCCATTAATTGTGGGATCTACTGATAACACCACATCCCGCTAATTGTGGGATTTACTGATGGCACTGACACTGAGCATCCCATTAATTGTGGAATCTACTGACAACACCAGATCCCATTAATTGTGGGATTTACTGATGGCACTGACATTGAGCATCCCATCAATTGTGGGATCTACTCACAACACCAGATCCCATTAATTGTGGAATTTACTGATGGCACTGACACTGAGCATCCCATTAATTGTGGAATCTACTGATGACACCGCATCCTGTTAATTGTGGGATTTACTGACCACCACCAGTGAACATCCCATTAATTGTGGGATTTACTGACAGCCCTGACACTGAGCCTCTCATTAATTGTGGGATCTACTGACTACACCACATCCCATTAACTGTGGGATTTACCGACAGCATCACCAACCAGTGGCCCCCACTAACTCTAGAATATTCTCAGAACAGCACAAACACGTGCTGTCGGCCCTGCTGCCGGCTCCTTCCCCGCAGCTCACCCAGGCCAGGAGCGTTTCCTTCTCGGCTACGTGGTAGAGCAGGCGCAGGGGCCGGTGTGGGCTGTGCACCCGGCTGTGCAGGTAGTGGTACAGGTCGAAGAGCCGGTGCTGCTCCTCCTCGCTGGTGTAGGGCTCCTCCAGCTCGGGGCTGCAAGACACAGCAGTCAGGGCAACACCGCCAACACCCCCACCCCCCAAATTCTGGGGTATCCCCGCCCACCTGGTGAACTGCGGCAGCTGCTGCATCTCCTCCGGCCCCTCCAAGGGTTTGTAGAGGAAATGCCGAAGCTCGGGTGCGCCGGGGCGGGACGGGCCGTACCCCGCTCCCCCTCGCACGGCCGCGGCCAGCTCGGCCAGCCAGCCCTGAGCCCGCAGCGTGTCCTCCAGCTGCCGCCGGCACGCAGCCGCCGCGTAGAAACCCTCCCGCTCCGTGGACAGCAGGATCAGCGTCACGCCGCCTTCCTCCTCCTCCTCCTCCTCGCCCAACCTCGCCGCGTACGCATAGAAATACCCATCGGGGTTGAAACGCGGCAAGCACACGGGGGTCCACACCTCGCCCGCCCCCGCGCCGCCGCCCAGCAGGTTGAGCAGCAGGTGCAGGTCACTGGCGCACAGCCGCCCGCCCTCGGCCAGCGCTCGCTGCCTGGCCGCCGTCACCAGCCGGCCCCGGGCCGCCAGCACGGCCAGCGCGGGCGCGGGGCGAGCGGCGGCGGCCGCGCGGCGAAGAGCCCCGGACACGGCGCGGCGGAGCCCCCCGGGCAAGGGCAGGCAGCGAGCGGCTCCCAGCAGCAGCCGCCCGTCGGCGGCGGCCCCGCAGAGCAGCCGGTCCAGCACGGCCTCGGCGCCCGCCAGCAGCCGGCGGAGGTCGAAGCCGCGGCGGCGAGCGAAGACTCGGGCGATGCCGCCGCGGGTCAGCAGGGACAGGATCTGCTCGTGGACGAAGGCGAGCTCCCGCCGCAGCTGCGCCGCCGACTGCCGCGTGCGGGACACCGACACCAGCAGCAGCGGGCCGCGCTGCTCGAACACCAGCGTGCGGTCCTCTGCGGGCGAGAGAGGGGACGCGGCGGTCACACGGGGTGGGGGGGACACGGAGGGACTTGGTTTGGGGTGTGCCGTTGTTTTTGGAGAGTGGCTGCAGCAAGGAAGGTTTTTTTGGGGAGGTGGTAGCACCCAGGAAAGGGTTTGCGGGGGGAAGAGAGTTTTGGGGGGGTGATTTGATAGATTCAGCTGTACCTGGGAGAGGTGGTTTTGGGGGCGGGATGCTGTGTTTGGAGGGGGCTGTTCTGGCTGTACCTGTGGGGGCTGTTTCAGGGCTACCTGAGGGCGGGGCTGGGCAGGTTTGCGGTTAAATCTGTAAATTTGGGGGTCCCGTACCGGAGCAGATGGCACGGATGGCATTGCCGCCGCTCTGGATGAAGGACACCAGGGCCATCATGACACCCATGGTGGCCGCCAGCGCCTCCTCGTTGCCGTGCCGGGAGTAGATCGGCTTCCCGGCCTCGCTGAGCACGAACACGTGTTTGCGCCGCGCTCGCCAGCCCGCGGCCGCCACGTCCTCGTCCGCGCCGCGCCGCCCGCCCGGGCCCGACGTGGCCGCCGCCGCCGTCACCGCCGCCGTCACCTCCTCCTCTTCCTCCTCAGGGTGACACGGTGGGGATGTCACTGCTGCTGTCACCTCCTCCTCTTCCTCCTCAGGGTGACACTCTGGGGATGTCACTGCCACTGTCACCTCCTCCTCTTCCTCCTCAGGGTGACACTCTGGGGATGTCACTGCTGCTGTCACCTCCTCCTCTTCCTCAGGATGACACTCGGGAGATGTCACCGCTGCCGTCACCTCCTCCTCTTCCTCCTCAGCGTGACATGGTGAGGATGTCATTGCTGCTGTCACCTCGTCCTCTTGTTCCTCAGAGTGGCACACTGGAGGGGTCACTGCCGCTGTCAGCTCCTCTTCCTCACCGGGGTGACATGATGGGGATGTCACTGGTGCTGTCACCTCCTCCTTTTTCCCCTCAAGATGACACTTTGGGGATGTCCCTGATGTTGTCACCTCCTTTTTCCCCTCAGGGTGACACTCTGGGGATGTCACTGCTGCTGTCACCTCCTCTTCATCCCCTACAGGAGGATGTGCTGGGGATGTTGCTGCCATGGTCATCTCCTCCTGGCTGGGCCCAGTGCCTGGGGATGTCACCGCTGTTGTCACCGCTGTGGTCACCTCCTCCTCCTCCTCCTCATCAGCATGAGCGCCCGAGGACGTTC
>JAPFBE010000126.1:55731-105261 GCA_034336665.1 Luscinia megarhynchos | reverse complement strand
GTGCCCCAACACCCCCTGAGTGCCCCCAACACCCTGTGCCCCCAACACCCCCATGTGCCCCCAACACCCCCTGTGCCCCCAACCCCCCTATGTAGCCCCCAACACCCCTGTGTGCCCCAACCCCCTGTGCCCCAACCCCCTGGGTGCCTCCCAACACCCCTGTGCCCCAAACCCTGGTGCCCCACCCCCTCATCCCCAACACCCTGTGTCCCCCCAACACCCATGGGTGCCCCACAACCCCCTCAAGCCCCCAACCCCTGTGCCCCAACCCCTGTGTTCCCCCAACACCCATGGGTGCCCCTCAACGCCTCAAGCCCCCAACCCCCTCTGTGCCCCACCCTGGTGCCCCCAACACCCATGGGTGCTGCCCTCAACGCCTCAATGCCCCCAACCCCCCTCTGTGCCCCAACCCCCTGTGCCCTCACACCCCCTGTGTGCCCCCCCCAACCCCCTGTGTGCCCCCAACCCCTGTGCCCCAACACCCCATGCCCCAACACCCCCTCAGGCCCCAACCCCTCATGCCCCAAACACCCCTGGTGCCTCCCAACACCCCCTGTGTACCCCAACCCTCATTGCCCCAACACCCTTGGGTGCTGCCCTCAACTGCCTCAATGCCCCCAACCCCCTCTGTGCCCCAACCCCAGGTGCCCCCCAACCCCTGTGCTCTAAAATCCCCTGAGTGCCCCCAACACCCATGGGTGCTGCCCCCAACAGCCTCAATGCCCCCAAACCCCTCAGTGGCTCCCAACACCTGGTGGCCCCAAATCCCCATGCCCCCAACCCTCCTGTGCCCCCCAACCTCCCTGTGTGCCCCCCAACACCCCTGGTGCCCAAAACCCCCTGCGCCCCTGGGCCCCCCAAACCTCTCTGGTGCCCCCACCTCACCCGCTGCCCCCAGGACCATGACTCCAATTCCCACATGGTTCATCCGCCTCAACCTGAAGTGAGAACTACCACATCCCCGGCCCACCCGACAAAGGGGCACTGGGAGCACTGGGGAGACTGGGACAGGAGCTGGGGGGTAGGCACTGGGACAGGGGCACTGGGGTACTAAGAATAGGAGCTGCAGGGTACTGGGAGCACACTGGAGAGGGACTCAAAGCAATGGCATACCAAAAACACTGGGAGAGGGCTGGAGGCACTGGGGAGACCTACTGGGAATACCAGCACTGGGGAGCTGGGGCACCAACACGCTCAGAGGCAGCCTGAGGATGCCAATCACCCTGGGTGAGGGGCTGGGGGCACTCTAAGAACACTAGGGGGCACTGAGGATGCCACAAATCCCTCAAACCTTTTTTATCATCCCCAAACCTGAATCGCCTTTTATTTTTTTGTTACCGTCCTCAAGAGCAAACTGATAGGAAGATCATCGGCCATCGCCACCACCAGCAGCCGTGGTGGGGCTGGCCTGCCTGGAGGCTCTTCAAGCTGGTGCAGGGCACCATGGCTCAGCTCTACAAAAGCAGCTTTCCTCAACCTGGCCCTGCCCTTCATGGGCTTCTCCGAGCCTAGGCCTGCCAGGAAACAAGGTGGGGGTCGTGGGGGGATAAGGGCAGAGGGATTTGGGGTGCAGTTGGGGCTGAGGGTCATTCCCAGAGGGGTTTTGGGGTCACTGTGGGGTTGGGCTTGCTTCCAGGGTTTGGGGTGACTGAGGAGCTGGGGGTCATTCCCAGAGGGTTTGGGGTCATTATTGAGGAGTGGGCTTTTTCAGAGGGTTTGGGGTCACTGTGAGACTGGGGTCATTCCCAGAGGGTTTGGGAGTCATTATGAGGGTGGGGATGTGGGCAGAGAGGGTTTGGGGTCGTTGTGGGGCTGGGGGTCATTCCCAGAGGGGGTTTAGGGTCATTGTGAGGGTGGGGATGTGGGCAGAGAGGGTTTGGAGAAGTTGTGGGGCTGGGGGTCATTCCCAGAAAGGGTTTGGGAGTTACTGTGGGATGGGGGTGAGGTTAGGGGGTTTGGGGTCCCTGGCCTTAATTCCAGAAGGATTTGAGCTCATTGTGGGGTGGGGGAAGGAACGAGAGGGTTTGGGAGTGGATTGTGGGGCTGGGGTCATTCCTAGAGGGGGTTTGGGGTCACTGTCAGGATGTCAGACGGGATGGGATCAGTTCGGGGTTGCAGTGGGTTTGGGGGTCACACTCCCAGAGGGATTTAGAGTGCAGTGGGTTTGAGGGTCACTCCCAGAGGGATTTGAGGGGTCACACTGGGTTTGGGGGTCCTCCCAGAGGTTTAGAGATTACACTTGAGTGGGTTTGAGGAGTCACTCCCAGAGGGTTTGGGGTCACACTGGGTTTAGGGGTCCTCCCAGAGATTCAGAGGTCACACTGGGGTTTAGGGATCACTCCCAGAAGGGATTTAGGGTGCAGTGGGTTTGGGGTCACTCTCAGAGGGTTTGAGGTGCTTAGTGGGTTTGGGGTGACTCCCAGAGTTTTAGGGTCACAGTGGGGTCAGGCTTAGCTCCCAGAGGGTTTAGGGTCACTGGGTTTGGGGTCACTCCCAGAGATTTGGTCATAGTGAGTTTGGGGTCACTCCCAGAGGGTTTAGAGTCGCAGTGGGTTTAGGGGTCACTCCCAAATTTGGAGTTGCAGTGGGTTTAGGGAGTCACTCAGAAGTTTAGAATTACTAGTGGGTTTGGGGGTCACTCCCCAGAGGTTTAGGAGTGCAGTGGGTTTGGGAGTCACTCCCAGAGAGGATTTAGGTCATAGTAGGTTTGGGGTCACTCCCAGAGGTTTAGGAGTCCCCCCTGGCTCTAGCCCCGCCCCATCCCAGTACTCTGAGTGGAGTGGGGCCAGCTGTGGGACAGGTTCGAGGTGCAGGGCTGCAGCCCAGCAGACAGGAGATGACCTAAGCCAGTTCCTGCCTACTTCAAGGTACTAGGGGGCAACTGGGAGGCCACTGGGAGGGACTGGAGGGACTGGGGGGCTTGAGGGACAACTGAGGGACCCCGACCAAGAGAGTCCTGGGAAGGCCCGAAGGGTCAAGGCCCTGCACTGACCAATGTCCAAGCCCTGGTGACCCCTGCAGTGACCGATGTCCCCAAGCCCCACTGACCCCTGCAGTATGTCCCCAAGCCCTGCTGACCCCTGCACTGGCCAATGTCCCCAAGCCCTGGTGACCCCTGCAGTGACCAATGTCCCCGAGCCCTGGTGACCCCTGCAGTGACCAATGTCCCCGAGCCCTGCGGACCCCTGCACTGTGTGTCCCCAAGCCCTGGTGACCCCTGCAGTGACCGATGTCTAGCCCACGGCCCCTGCAGTGACCAATGTCCCCAAGCCCTGCTGGCCCTGCACTGGCCAGTGTCCCCAAGCCCTGGTGACCCCTGCAGTGACCAATGTCCCGAGCCCTGGTGACCCTGCAGTGACCAATGTCCGAGGCCCTGCTGACCTGCTCTGTGTGTCCCCAAGCCCTGAGTGACCCCTGCAGTGACCAATGTCCCCAAGCCCCACTGACCCCTGCTGTGTGTGTCCCCCAAGCCCTGGTGACCCCTGCGGTGACCCGATGTCCCCAGGCCCTGCTGGCCCTGCAGTGACCAGTGTCCCAAGCCCTGCTGACCCCTGCACTGGCCAATGTCCCCAGCCACACTGGCCTGCTGGCCAGTGTGTCCCCAGGCCCTGGTGACCCCTGCACTGGCCCGATGTCCCGAGCCTGACTGGCCCTGCAGTGACCAATGTCCCCAGGCCCCACTGACCCCTGCACTGGCCAATGTCCCCAAGCCCTGCTGACCCCTGCATGGCCAATGTCCCCAGGCCCTGGCCCTGCACTGGCCAATGTCCCAAGCCCTGCTGACCCCTGCACTGGCCAATGTCACAAGCCCCACTGACTCCTGCAGTGACCAATGTGCCCAAGCCCAGCTGACCCCTGCAGTGACCAATGTCCCCAAGCCCTGGTGACCTGCAGTGACGATGTCCCCAAGCCCTGCTGACCCCGTGTCTGTCGCAGAAGGAGCACGGCTGGAGATCACCATGCTGTCCCGAGTGTCCATGCTCTACTCCTTCTTCATGCGGTGGCCCGAGAGCTGCCTTGTGCCACTGACCAACCGTGAGGGCTGGGGACACTGAGACAGTAGGGACACTGGGAGACACCTGGGACACTGGGGACATCAGGGACAGTGGGGACAGTGCCTTCGGGGACACTAGACATCAGGGACATTAAGACATCAGGAGACGTGGGGACAGTGAGGGACACTAAGGAGAACACCTGGGACACTGGAGACACTGGGGACATCAGGGGACAGTGAGGGACACATGAAAGGGATGAGTGGGGACAATGGGGACATTGGGGATACTGGGAGACATCAGAGACACAGCGGGGACATTGAGGGGACACTGATGGACACTGGGGATAGTGGGGACACTGGGGACATCAGGGACACTGGGGACATTTGAGACACTAGGGATAGTGGGGACAGCAGGGACACTGGGGACACCTGGAGACATTGGGGACACTGAGGACATCCAGGGGGACACTGGGAATACTGGGGGCTGGGAGGCAGCTGTCCCTATGGTGGGGGCGATGTCCTGGGTAGGGACAGGGCATGGCCGTGTCCCCTCCGTGTGAGCCCATCCCCTGTGGGTGCTGGGCACTCCTGCTGTCCCCTCCTGTCCCCATCAGATGACCTGTGCCACATGTCCCTGCCGTGTCCCCCTGTCCCTGCAGGGTGACAGAAATCCACAGCCTCACATCCTGCCATGTCCCCAACTGTCCAAGATGACAGGGGCTGCTTTCGTGCCCTGCCACGTCCTGCCATGTCCCCATGTCCCTGCAGGGTGACACTGTCCCCATGTTACCTGTCCCCTCAGGGTGACAGACTTGCACTGTCCCCCATGTCCCACTGCCCACACGGTGACAGACACTGTCCCCCCTCCCCCCATGTCCCTGCTGTCCCCCATGTCCCCTCATGCCCCTGTCCCTACAGGGTTGACGGAGCACTGTCCCCATGTCCCCTGTCCCTACAGGATTGACGAGACACTGTGTCCCTCATGTCCCCTATCCCTGCAGGATGACAGACACTGTCCCCATGTCCCTGCTGTGTCATCCCTCATGTCCCCTGTCCCACAGGTTGACGAGACACTGTCCCCCATGTCCCTGCTGTCCCGCTTGAGCAGACACTGTCCCCCATGTCCCCTGTCACGACAGGTGTTGACAGCCACTGTCCCTCATGTCTACTCCCTGCGGGATGACAGACACTGTCCCTGCTGTCCCCTGTCCCACAGGGTGACAGACACTGTCCCCCATGTCCCCTGTCCCGCAGGATTGGCGGAGTCGTCATCATGCGGGTGTCCAAGCTGGGCCGCCCACGTCAAGGCGCTGGTGTTCGAGCTCTGCTGCAACGACGGCAGCGACGCCGACATCAGTGCCCACACGTGCGCTACACCTTCCGCTAGGGGCGCCCCGGCCCACCCGATCCGGCCACGCCCCCGGCACAGGCCCGCCCCGGCACGCCCGCCCTCCCCATAGTCGTTGTTGTGTCGGCCCCGCCCGGGATGCGGGGTGCGGGGCAAAGGCCACCAGCAGACTTATAGACCTTGGCAAAGGGGGCGTGTCTGGAGTCACGTGGTGCTGGCGTGGATGGCACGTGACGGTGGTGACGAAATGACCCCGTGGTGGCGCTGGCACAGCTGGCACCTGGCAGCGGTGACAAATGACCTGATGGTGGCACTGCCATGGTGGCACTGCCATGGCCAACACCCTGACAGGGGTGACAGACCCAGTGGTGGCACTGGCACAGCTGGCACCTGGCAGCGGTGACAAATGACCCTATGGTGGCACTGCCATGACTGGCACATGACAGTGGTGACAAAGACCCAGTGGTGGCACTGGCACCTGGCAGTGGTGACAAATGACCTGATGGTGGCACTGGCCATGGTGGCACTGGCGCAGCCAGCACATGACAGCGGTGACAAAGGACCCTGCAGTGGCACCAGGTTGGCAGCAAGTTGGGGACACCACGGTGGCTTTATTGGGGGTGGTGACACGGAGGGACCCTCCTTGGTGACATCCGCGGGGCTGGGTGTCACCTGCCGAGTCCTCAGTGTCACCTGCAGGCCTTGGGGACTTGGTGTCACCCACAGGCAGCTGCTCTGTCCTCCATGTCACGGGTGGCAGCTGTGTCACCTGTGAAGGGTCAGCACAGCCCACGTGTCACCTGTGTCCCCTGGCTCACGGTGTCACCGTGTCCCCGATGTGTCACCTGCAGGCGTGTCCTGCTGTCCATGTCCCGCAGTCACGAGGGAGGTGGCTGTGTGTCCGCGTGTCCCCAGGTGTCCCGTGCGCGGGCCTGGCTGTCCCGGGCTGGTGGCGTTTCTGCCGCAGCAGCTGCGGTGCAGGCGACGCCGCTTCCACGGTGGCCTGGAGCTCGGCCACCTCCCGGCCAGCGTCACCCACTGCAGAGGGCCCTCCAGAGGGACAGAAGGGGAGGTCCCGCGGGGGTCATGGCCTTCCAGTCCCTCCCTCCCCGTTTGGGGACTCGCACACATTTGGGGCATTTCATTCTCAGGTTTGGGGATCCCCAGTTGCTCCCAGTTGCTCCCCAGTTGCTCCCAGTCCTCCACCCTTCTGGAAGCTGCCCTGGGCCTGCCATGAAGCTTGGGGGGGCACCAGGACCCCAAACCAGCCCAGGGGGTCTGAGGGGGCCGGGTGGGGTCCCCCGCTTTCTCCGGGGCTCCCCGGCTGGCCAGCAGCCCTGGGGGAGAGAAAGGTCAGAGACTAAAAAAACAACTCAGCACCCCAAATTCCCCCCCCAGCACCCCTGGGTGACATCCCCCAGAACCCACCTGGGGACATTTTTGGGGATCCCCCACCCACAGCCCCCCTCACCGTCACCTGCTGGGGTCGGGGTCCTCGGAGTCCCCCAGTTCAGGCACCTCCTCAAAGTGGGAGGCGTCCCTCAGGGGTCCTGCCTGGGGTGACACAGCAGGGACAGTGTCACCAGCACCGCCCTGGTGTCCCTTGCCACCACAGGGACATCCCATTGTCACCCCCTGCACTCTTAAACCTCAGCAGTGTCACCTCTGTGTCACCTCCCCAAACTAGGGACACCCCTGTGTGCCCCAATGTGCTCGTGTCCCTGTCACCCCCCAGTGAGTGTCCCCAATGTCCCTCCTTGTGTCCCTGTCACTTTGAGTGTCCCAATATACCTCCCTGTGTCCCTGTCACCTCCCATTGTCCCCCAATGTCCCCACTGCGTCCCTGTCACCCCCCACTGAGTGTCTCCCAATGTGCTTATGTCCCTGTCACCTCCCCTATGTGTCACAGTGTTCCTCCCTGTGTCCCTGTCACTTCCCACTGAGTGTCCCTGTGTCCATCCATGTGTCCCTGTCACCCCCCACTGAGTGTCCCCAGTGTCCCTCCTGTGTCCCTGTCACTTCCCTGCGTACTGAGTGTCCCCAATGTCCCTCCCTGTGTCCCTGTCACCTTGAGTGTCCCCAGTGTCCCTCCCAATGTCCCACTGCTCCCCCAGTGTGTCCCCAGTGTCCCTCCCAATGTCCCACTGCTCCCCCAGTGTCCCTGTCCCCGATGTCCCCACCTGTGGCACACACGGACTCGGGGCACCATGGTGGCCCCGTACTGCAGGGACGAGACGCGGTGACAGCCCAGGGAGTAGCGGGTCTGAGCCAGGGACAGCCACCCCTGCAGGGACATTGGGGACATTGGGGAGTGCTAGCACAGGGACAGCCACCCCTCTTGGGGACATTGGGGACACTGGGGAACTTTCAGCACAGGGACAGCCACCTCTTGAGGGGACATTGGGACATGGGGACACAGCTACAGGGACAGCCACCCTCTTGGGGGACATTGGGGACACAGCACAGGGACAGCCACCCTGTGGGGACATTGGGGACATTGGGGACAAAAGCTACAGGAACAGCCACCCTGTGGAGACATTGGGGGACATTGGGGGCACAGCACAGGGACAGCCACCCACCTGCGGGGACATTGGGGGAGCACAGCATGGGGACAGCCACCCCTGTGAGGGACATTTAGGGAACAGAAGGACAGCCACCCCTGGGGACACAGGGACATGAGGTCAGGGACAGCCACCTGGGGGACACAGGGGGACATAACTCACAGCCAGCCCTGGGGGACATGGGGGACCACGTGGCCCCGTGGCGTGTCCCCTTTGTGTCCCCACAGTGGTGACATGTCCCAGGACAGGTGGGGTGTCCCCAGCCATGTCCCCACAGCAGGGGACTGTCCCCAGGTGTGTCCCCAGGGGGTTGGCACACACCTGTAGTGGGTGGCACGCGCCAGGTGTGTCCCTGTGGCAGGTGGCACCTCCTCACACGTGTCCCCACGAGGGGTGGTGTGTCCCACTGTGTCCCCCACTGTGTCCCCGCTGTGTCCCCACTGTGTCCCCGTGTCCCCTCACCTGCCGCAGGTGCTGCTCCAGCTGCTCCCGCCGCTGCTGCAGCAGCTCAGCGCCTCCATCACCTCCCAGCGCGGCCGCGTCCGGCAACAGCGACAGCGACCCTGGGAGGGACACGGCTCAGGACCCACGGGGACCCCCAGACCCACAAACCATCCCACACCCCGGGACCGGCCTGGCGTACCCTCGGTGTCACCCGTGTCCCCGCAGACCCCCCCAGACACCCTGGGACCCCCAAAACCCCTCCGGAGCCCCGGCCCTCCCTCACCGTCCATCGCGGCCCTCAGTGCGGCCTCAGGGCCCGGCCCGGCCTCGCCCAATCGCAGCCCGCCCCGGCTCCTCTCAGCCAATCAGCGCTAGCGAAACCCCCGAGGGGCGGGGCTTGCGTGAGGGGCCGGCAGCGCGGCGGGGTGACGCCAGCCTAGCCGCCATCTTGAGTGAGGGCGCGGAGTTCCCGCCCATTTCGGGCAGCACCGAGCGCTCCCATTGGTCCGCCGGCGCTCGGCCAATGGGAGGCAACGATGCTGGGAGGTGCCGGCGTGTGAGGAGCGGCGCGGAGCGACCATGGTGAGGGGACGGGGAGTTTGGGGTCCCATCGTATCCCACATCCCTCCATAGCGCCTCCAACCTCCCCCCACATCGCCCTCATGTCCATCCTCTCATCCCTCCGTGTCCCCCACAGCGGCCCCACCCCGCTCTCCATACCCCCGCATCCCTCACGTCCCCTCGTCCCCCTCACGCTCCCCTCCTCACCGCTGTCCCTCAATGTCACCGCTGTCCCCTCACCCCTCGATGCCCACCTCCAATCCTCCCTCAGCCGTGTCCCCCATCCCTCATCGCTCCGTGTCCCTCACTTCCCCCGGTGCCACCCCCGGTGTCCCCCGGTGTCCCCCGGTGTCACCTCTGTCTGTCGCCGTGTCGCAGCTGCGGCAGGCCCGGAGCGCCGGAGGTATCTGCAGCACCGGGCGAGGGAGCAGCAGCAGCAGCGGCAGCGGGGAGCGCAGGGAGAGCCTGCGGCGGGCGCTCGACGGTACCAGGGGCACGGGGAGGGGCGACAGGGGCTGGGAGGAGGGAAAAAGCAACGAGAGGGGTGAAGAGAGACAGGGAGGAATTTTGGGGGATACAGGGGTTTGGGAGGAGTTAAGGGGTGTTAGGAGGAGATCTCCAGGAGTGTGAAAAAGGAGCTGAGGCAGCAAAGAGCTGGAGGAGTTAAAGGGTGGATAGGGAAGAGTTTGAGGGGCTGAGAATATTGGGGGTTGTTAAAGAGAGATTTGAGGGGTATTTGGGGTTGTTAAAGGAGGTTTGTTAAGGGGAGCTTGGGTGCATAGAGAAGAACTCTACGGGGATTTAGGGGACATTTAGGGGTTGTTAAAGACAGGATTTGGGGTTGTTAAAGAGACTGGGGGTTGTTAAAAAGGGGGTTTGAGGATATTTGGGGGTTGTTAAAAGGGAGCTTGTGTTGGAGAGAAAGAGTTTATGGGGATTTGGGATATTTGGGGATGCTAAAGAGGGAATTTGGGAATATTTGGGGGTTGTTAAAGGGGGTTAAGAGGGGAGAGTGGGGTGCTGCTGTCCAGGGCTTCATTTTGGGGGCCGTTGTTTGAAATGGAGTTTATTTGGGGCTGCATTTGAAGCGGGGAGGGCTTTGGGGCTGCATTTGAAATGGGGTTTATTTGAGGCCGGGGTATTTGAAATGGGGTTATGTGGGGCTGGGGTGTTTGAAATGGGGAGGGTTTGGGGCTGGGGTATTTGGAATGGGGGTCTTATTTGGGGCCGTGTTTGAAATGGGGGTTTATTTGGGGCCTAGGCATTTGAAATGGGGTTTATGTGGGGCTGGGGTGTTTGAAATGGGGGAGGGGTTTGGGGCCGAGTGTCTGAAGTGGGGGAGGGTTTGGGGCTGGGGGTATTTGGAATGGGGGTTTTATTTGGGCTAGGGGTGTTTGAAATGGGATTTATTTGGGGCTGGGGGTGTTTGGAAATGGGGGTTTATTTGGGGCTGCATTGAAATGGGGAGGGTTTGGGGCTGGGGTATTTGGAATGGAGCTTTATGTGGGGCTGGGGGTGCCTGAAATGGGGAGGGCTTTGCTGTGTTTGAAATGGGGGAGGGCTTTGGGGCTGGAGTGTCTGCGAGAGGGTTTGGGGCCTGGGGTGTTTGGAAATGGAGTTTATTTGGGGCTGGAGTATTTGCAATGGGGTTTATGTGGGGCTGGGGTATTTGGAATGGGGTTTATTTGGGGCTTGCATTTGGAATGGGGTTTATTTGGGGCCGTGTTTGAAATGGGGCTCATGTGAGCTGGGATGTTTGAAATGGGGCCGATTTGGGGCCGAGTGTTTGAAATGGGGAGGGCTCTGGGGCTGGGGAATTTGGAAATGGGGTTTATGTGGGTCTGGGGTATTTGAAATGGGGAGGGTTTAGGGGCTGGTGTATTTTGAAATGGGGTTTATTTGGGGCTGGGATATTTGAAATGAGGAGGGTTTGGGGCCTGGGGTGTTTGGAAATGGGGTTTATTTGGGGCTGGGGTATTTGAAATGGGGTTTTATTTGGGGCTGCTATTTGAAAGTGGGGTTTATTTAGGGGCTGGGTGTGTTTGAAATGGAGTTTGTGGGGGCTGATGGAAATGGGGTTTATTTGGGGGCTGGGGTGTTTGAAATGGGGCTTATTTGGGGCACGTTATTTGGAGGTGTGGGGACGATTAGATGTGGGGTGTCTAGGGGTGTGGGTTTGAGGTCTCTAGTAGGCAGCCCCCGTCCCTCTGCCCCAGAGACACTGCTGCCCACGGAGCGGGCGCTGAGGCTCTGGCCCTGCAGAAGGAGCTCGAGTTCGACCCCGAGGGCACCGGGGGTGAGTGGGACCCCAAACTGGGGGAGGGTGGGAGAGGGAACCGAATTTGGGGGAGGTTGAACTTCCAAACCCAGGGGTGGGGGATGGGTAAGAGCCTGGATGGTGAGCTGGACCCCCAGAAATGGGGAGAGGGGAATCTTGCAGGCAGCCCAAAGAAGATCTAAAAAACGTAAACGGGCCCCAGAATCGAATTTTGCCTCATTTCCCCAAAATTATGTGTGTGGGTTTTTAATTCCCCAGACAAGATTCACCCACCCCAAAATGAGTGAGGGGCTGCACCCCCAATCTGGGCTTCATTCCTCCCACAGTGAGCCATGAATTCCCCAAAATGGGGAATGAAATCTGAATTCCCCCAAAATCACACCGGGCTGAATTGACCCCAGCTGCCCCGGGTGGGTGTGGCTGCAGTGGGGCGGGGGCTGGGAGTGCAGGGGATGTGGCCTGACCAAGCCCCTCCCCCAGGGACAGGTGACAGCCAGGATGGCGAGTACAGGTGGGGCGGGCTGGAGCCCCCCAAGGTGATGGTGGCGACGACATGACGCAGCTCCCGCCTAGCCTCATGCCACAGGTGGGCAGTGGCCAGGTTTGGGTGGGGGCTCTGGGGTGGGTGTGTGGCCTGAGGTAGGGGTGTAGCACTGGGATGGGTGTGGTCTGAACTTCAAGGTGTGGCTCTGCTGGTGTGGCTGGGTTTGTGTGTGTGGCCCCGAGAGTGGGTGTGGTCTGGAGGTGGGTGTGGCTCTAGTGGGTGTGGCTGGGTTTGGGTGTGGCCTGAGCTGGGTGTGGTTCTGGGGTTGGTGTGTGGCTGGGTTTGGGTGTGGCCTGAGGTGGGTGTGGCTCTGGGGGTAGGTGTGGCTGGGTTTGGGTGTGGCCTGAGCTGGGTGTTGTTTCAGGGGTGGGTGTGGGCCATGTTTGGGTGTGGTCTGAGCTGGGTGTGGCTCTGGGGTGTGGCTGTTTTCGGTGTGTCCAAATTTGGGCATGGCCTGGAGTGGGTGTGGGCACTTTTAGGTGGGATCCAAGCTGGGTGTGGCTCTGGGGGTGGAGTGTGTGGCTTGTTTGGAGGTGTCATTTGAGCTGGGTGTGGCTTGTGGCTCTGGGCGGGTGTGGCTTGCTGTGTGTAGCCTGAAGCTGAGTGTGGTTCTGGGGTGGGAGTGCCGGGTTTGGGGTGTGGCTCTGTGGTGGAGTGTGGCCAGTTAGGTGTGGTTTCAGCTGGGTGTGACTCTGGGGTGGAGTGTGGCTACTTTGGATGTGGCTCGGGGGTGGGTGTGGCCATTTTAGGGTGTTGTTCTGGGTGGATGTGGCTCTAGGGTGGGTGTGGCCACTTTGGGTGTGGCTCTGGGGTGGGTGTGTGGCCACTTTGGAGTGTGGCTCTAGAGGTGGTGTGGCCAGTTTGTGTGGTTTGAGCTGGGTATGGCTCTGGGGTGTGTGGCCATTTGAGGTGTGTGGTTCTGGGGTGGGTGTGGCTCTGGGGTGGGTGTGTGGCCCGGTTGGGTGTGGTTTGAGCTGGGTGTAGCTCTGGGTGGGTGTGGCCATTTGAGGGTGTGGTTCTGGGTAGGTGTGGCCAGTTTGGGGTCTGGTTCTGGGTGGGTGTGGCTCTGTTTGGGTGTGGCCCTGGCCCATCTTGAGCACACATTGACCCCCACCCCATGGGGGCGTGGCTTCATCAAGGGGCGGGGGCTTTGATGGGTGTGGTTGCCAATGGGAGGGGCTTGTTTGGGGGTGAAACCCACGGGGTGGGAGGAGTCTTTGTGGGCGTGGCCTCAATGTGGGCATGCCTCCCACAAATCCTAATTTGGTAAAGGGGGCGTGGCCAGGGATGGGCGTGTCCTTTTCACAGACGATGGGGACACAGGGGGCGATTTGTGGGCGTGGCCCACGCTGACCCCGCCCAGCCCCGGGCAGGAGCTGTGCCTGCTGCTGCGGGGGCTGCGCCCGGATGAACCCGGCAGCGCTGGCAGCAGCTGGCTGGTGGCGGCAGCCCCGCCGGGCGATCACCGACCTGCTGCTGCTGCACGAGACCAGCGGCAGCCCGGTCAGTGCCGCCCGTCTGGGCAGGGAGGGGTTAACCCTCCGTGTCCTGACGGAGCCCTACCCTCCTAGATGGAGCTGATCGTGTCCCACCTGCCCCACGGCCCCACCGCCCACTTCACCCTGAGCGGGGCAGGTGCTGCTCGCCAGGAGGTCGGGGGGCTCGGGGGGGCCTCAGCTGGCCGCCCCCCACCTGCTGCTGCTGCGACTGGATTCCACCCTTGGGAAAAGAGGTAACGGCCGGGGGCAGGGAGGGACAAACTGGGGGGTGTGAGGGGACATTTGGGGACGGGGGAGGGCAAAGGGGGAGGTGGGAGGGGACATTTGGGGACAGGGATGATTAATTGGGGAATGTGAGGAGACATTTGGGGACAGGATGATAAATTGGGGGATGTGAGGGGACATTTGGGGACAGGGGTGATAAATCAGGGGGATGTGAGGGGACATTTGGGGACAGGGAGGGCAAAGGGGGGAGGTGTGAGGGGACATTTGGACACAAAGTGGGCAAAGGGGGATGTGAGGGGACATTTGGGGACAGGGATGATAAATGGGGGGATGTGAGGGTGACATTTGGGGACAGGGAGGGACACGTTGGGGACAGAGGACAAAGGGAGGGCTATGAGGGGACACTGGGGAGGAAATGGGGACACTGGGGAGGAACACAGGAGGTGCCAGGGCTGGGGTGACCCCCTTGCTGTCCCCCCATAGGTCGGGACCATCCTGAAGCACCTGTTCCGTTCCCCGCCCGACACAGCCCGGCGTGGTGACCTTCGCCAACGAGGATGACGTCATTTTAGTGCGGTGGGTGACCCGTGGGGGACGCGGTGACACGGACAGACCCCCCCGTGCCCCCTCTGACCCCCCTCCCCACAGGAACCACGTGTACCGGCGCCGGGGCCGGATGGTGGAGCTGGAGGAGGTTGGACCCCCGTTTCCAGCTGAGGCGTGAGTGTCCCCTGCTGTCCCCAACAGCCCTAAAAGTGTCCCCAGACATCCCAAAACCTCCCTGTGTGTCCCCCCAGCCTACCTGATCCCTGCCTGGGGGCGGCTGGAGCAGGGGGCGCCGCCCGATGTGGAGTGGCGCTGGCACCCCCTACAGCGCCCACGGCCCCCAAGCGCCGCCTGCTCAGCCACCTGAGCCCCAGGACCCCCAGATGGGACCGCCTGCAGACCTGAGACCCCCGGCAGCTGAGCCCACTCTGGAATCCCCCCAGGGTCTCTCAGAATCAGTTTTATTTGTTATAATAAATTGGGGTTTTATATTGGGCTGTGTAAGGATTGGTCGGGTTCTGCTGCGGCCTCTGCTCTGTTGGGGGGCTCAGGGATCCGGACCCCCCTCACACCTGGGACCACTCGGCCGGGGGGTCACTGGCCCTTGGGCTTCCCCACACTGGAAGTTAAACCCTGGGGGAAGCAGGGGGTCAGTGAGGGAGGGACTGGACCCCCCTGGACCCCCAAATCCCACCCAGACACTGAGAACCCCCATTCTCACCAAGGCAGGGGCTGCTGCCGGGGTCTGTGGGAGGGGTCACAACCTCATAGGCGCCATCCGTGGGTCTGGGGGGAGCCTGGGGAGGGGGAGAGCAGGGTCAGAATTATCCTGGGGGGGTCTTTGAGCCCCTTAAACCCCCAAACCCCCCCCACTCACCTGCGGGGCTGGGGGAGGGGCGGCGCACGGGGCTGCCCGGGCAGCGAGCACGTGCCCGAGGGGGCGGAGTCTCTCTCACGAGGGGGCGTGGTCTCTACCCAAGGGGGAGGAGCCTCTCCCCGCGGCCCCGCCCCCGGCGGGGGTTTGTTGACCACGGCGTAGGTGACATCCATGGCGGGGGCGCGGGGGGCTCGGCCGGCACCGGAAAACGCTCCTGGAGAGGGGGAGGGGGGCAGGGGAGGAGGGGACGCCTGTCCGGATCACCTGTCCGGCTCACCTGTCCCCCTCTGGCGAGCACTCACCTGAGCAGGGGTGGGGCGCAGAGCCCGACGAGGAAACCACAGCGTCCCTGGTACAGGGGGGCTGGGGAGGCAAAGGGTCACTAAAATGGGGGCTACGGGAGCTCCCGCGTCCCCCCAAACCTCTCGGGGTCCCCCTGTGGCAGCCGGGTCCTTTCTTTCACTTCCCCTTTCCGGGGCCAGGAAGTGCCGCGGCCGCTTTCGTGCCCCCACCCCGCCCCGGATGCCCGCGGCCCCCCGATCCCCGGGTGCTGCCCCCGATCCCCGGGCGCTGCTCCCACCTGGGCCCCGCGGGCCAGGCTGAGGTGGCCGGGGGGCGGTGCAGGTGCCATCGGGGTCCCTGGGGGGTCTCAGGTGTGTGGGGCACGCGAGGGGATCCCGGGGGGTTTTTTCAGTGACCAGGCCCCACCCCTGGGCTGGAGCCCGGCCCCTGGGCTGGACATGAGGTGGGGGCGTAAAGATCCCATGGGGATTTTGGGGGGGCTCCTCCTCCCTGGACACGCTGCTTAGGGGCTCTGTGGGGTTTTTTGGCATCCCTATTGCCTCTGCAGCATGTCCAGAGGGGTTTGGAGATCCCACAGAGCCTCTGAGAAGACCTGCCGAAGCCGTATAGAGATTTTGGGTGTCCTGACAGACCCTACAGTCCCTGCATGGGTCCCCTAAAGCTCTTCGGGGGTGCCTATAGAACTTTCGGGGTGCCCTAAAGCACCCCTGGTTCCTGTGGCTCCTAGGGCTCATCCGGGAGGCCCTGAAGGCGCAATGGGGCCGTGGAAGGGGGGGGTCACACAGTCTCTAAGACACATTTTGGGGTCCCTTGGGGCCCTGAGGGGGCGGGGCCCGGCTCCCACAGCCCCCATAGGGGTCACGAGGCTGCGTCCCGGCCCCGCCCCCGCGTGACGTCACAGGGAGCACGAGGGAAGGGGGTGGAGCGGGAGAACCCGCCAAAAGAGGTGGCACTCCTCAGGCCCCGCCCCCCCGCCCGCTGATTGGTCGGTTCTCAGAGACTCCGCCCCCTTCCTCCGCGCCGCGCGGTGATTGGTGGAAGTGGCGGCGCGGTGACGTCACGGGGCGCGCGGCGCGGCGGCCCCGGAAGCGGCAGTGGCGGCGGGAGCAGGGAGCGCGGCCGGTGAGCGCGCGCGGGGCGGGGACAGAGGGGCGGGCACGGCTGAGGGCGGGGCCAGGGCGGGGGCGGGGCCGGTGGGGAGGGGCGGCCGGGGGGGGCGATCAGAGTGGGGGCGGGGCTTTGTGAGAGGAGCAGGGCGGCCCCAGGGGGGTTGGGGCGGGGTTAAAGGTGTTGGGGGCGGTGCTTGGCGTGGGCGTGGTTTCGCTGCAGGGGGCGTGGCCATAGAGGCACGTGTGGGGTGTTCCGGGGGTGTGTCTCTATGGAGGCGTGGCGTTGGGTCAGTGGGCGTGGCCTTAGGGAAGACCACCGGGGCTGGGGGTTTACTGGGTGGGGCTGGGGGTGCGGCAACAAGGTGTGAGTTGGGGGGCGTGGCCCCTCATCCCCGCCAGGGTGCCGTGGCCAAGGCAGCGCCCAGGACCCCCTGACCCCCGCCCTTGGTGAGGGGCAGGGCGGGGCAGGGCGGGGCCGCTCAGGTGTGCAGGCACCGCCCGGCACGCCTACTGGTCACCGGTGTGGCAGAGATGGACCCAGCGAGGACAGTGGGACACGGTGTCCCTGAGCTGTCACCACAGTGGGGAGGGTGAGGAGGAAGATGTGACAGCTGTGGCAGCCATGACATCATCCGCGTGTCACCGTGCTGGGAATGAGGAGGAGAAGGACAAGGAGGTGACAGCAGTGGTGGCAGACACAGAGTCCCTGGAAGTGGTGCCCCCAGTGAGGAGGGAGGAGGTGGAGGATGTGAACATGGTGGTGGCCGTGCCATCCCAAGGTGGGCCGTGTGGCAGGGATGAGGATGTGGTGGCAGCAGTGACAGCAGAAGAAACCAGAACGTCCTCGGGCGCTCATGCTGATGAGGAGGAGGAGGAGGAGGTGACCACAGCGGTGACAACAGCGGTGACATCCCCAGGCACTGGGCCCAGCCAGGAGGAGATGACCATGGCAGCAACATCCCAGCACATCCTCCTGTAGGGGATGAAGAGGAGGTGACAGCAGCAGTGACATCCCCAGAGTGTCACCCTGAGGGGGAAAAAAGGAGGTGACAACATCAGGGACATCCCCAAAGTGTCATCTTGAGGGGGAAAAAGGAGGAGGTGACAGCACCAGTGACATCCCCATCATGTCACCCCGGTGAGGAAGAGGAGCTGACAGCGGCAGTGACCCCTCCAGTGTGCCACTCTGAGGAACAAGAGGGACGAGGTGACAGCAGCAATGACATCCTCACCATGTCACGCTGAGGAGGAAGAGGAGGAGGTGACGGCAGCGGTGACATCTCCAAGTGTCATCCTGAGGAAGAGGAGGAGGTGACAGCAGCAGTGACATCCCCAGAGTGTCACCCTGAGGAGGAAGAGGAGGAGGTGACAGTGGCAGTGACATCCCCAGAGTGTCACCCTGAGGAGGAAGAGGAGGAGGTGACAGCAGCAGTGACATCCCCACCGTGTCACCCCTGAGGAGGAAGAGGAGGAGGTGGCGGCAGCGTGTGGCGGCGGCGGCCACGTCGGCCTGGGCGGGCGGCGCCGGGGCGACGAGGACGATGGCGGCGGGCTGGCGTGGCGTGGCGCAAACACGTGTTCGTGCTCAGCGAGGCCGGAAGCGATCTACTCCCGTACGACAGCGAGGGCGCTGGCGGCCACCATAGGGTGTCATGATGGCCCTGGTGTCCCTTCATCCAGAACGGCGGCAATGCCATCCGTGCCATCTGCTCGGTACGGGACCCCCAAATTTACAGATTTAACCGCAAACCTGCCCAGCCCGCCCTCAGGTAGCCCTGAAACAGCCCCCACAGGTACAGCCAGAACAGCCCCCTCCAAACACAGCATCCCGCCCCCAAAACCACCTCTCCCAGGTACAGCTGAATCTATCAAATCACCCCCCAAAACTCTCTTCCCCGCAAAACCCTTTCCTGGGTGCTACCACCTCCCAAAAACCTTCCTTGCTGCAGCCACTCTCCAAAAACAGCGGCACACCCCAAACCAAGTCCCTCCGTGTCCCCCCACCCCGATGTGACCGCCCGGCGTCCCCTCTCTCGCCGCAGAGGGACCGCCGCGCTGGTGTTCGAGCAGCGCTGACCCAGCTGCTGCTGGTGTCGGTGTCCCGCGCGCGCAGTCGGGCCGGCGCAGCTTGGGCGGCGGAGCTTCGCCCTTAGATCCCACGAGCAGATCCTGTCCCTGCTGACCCGCAGCGGCATCGCCCGAGTCTCGCTTCGCCGCCCAGCGGCCGACCTCCGCCCGGCTGCTGGCGGGCGCCCGAGCCGTGCTGGACCCGGCTGCTCTGCGAGCCGCCCGCCCGGCGGGCGGCTGCTGCTGGGAGCCGCTCGCTGCCTGCCCCTTGCCGGGGGCTCCGCCCCGCGCCCGTGTCGGGGCTCGCCGCCCATGCGGCCGCCGCCCGCTTCGCCCAGCGCCAGCGCTGGTCGCGCTGGCGGCCCAGGGGCCCGGCTGGTGGCAGCGGCCAGGCAGCAGCGCTGGCCGAGGGCGGGCGGCTGTCGCGCCAGTGACCTGCACCTGCTGCTCCAACCTGCTGGGCGGCGGCGCTGAGGCGGGCGGAGTGGACCCCGTGTGCTTGCAGCGTTTCAACCCGATGGGTATTTCTATGCGTGCAGCCGCGAGGTTGGGCGAGGAGGAGGAGGAGGAGGAAGGCGTGGCGCTGATCCTGCTGTCCACGGAGCCGGGAGGGTTTCTACGCTGGCGGCTGCGTGCGGCGGCAGCTGGAGGAGACACGCTTTCGCGGGCTCAGGGCTGGCTGGCGAGCTGGCCGCGCCCGTCTGCGAGGGGGGCGAGAGTGCGGCCCGTCCCGCCCGGCGCACCCGAGCCGGCATTTCCTCTACAAACCCTTGGAGGGCGGAGGAGATGCAGCAGCTGCCGCAGTTCACCAGGTGGGGCGGGGATACCCCAGAATTTGGGGGTGGGGGGTGTTGGCGGTGTTGCCCTGACCTGCTGTGTCTTCGCAGCCCGAGCTGGAGGAGCCCTACACCAGCGAGGAGGAGCAGCACACCGGCTCTTCGACCTGTACCACTACCTGCACAGCGGGTGCACAGCCCACACCCGGCCCCTCGCCTGCTCTACCGCGTAGCGAAGGAAGCGCTCCTGGCCTGGGTGAGCTCGCGGGGAAGGAAGCGACAGCAGGGCCGACATGCGATGTTTGTGCTGTTCTGAGAACATTCTAGAGTTAGTGGGGGGCCACTGGTTGGTGATGCTGTCGGTGAAATCCCACAGTTAATGGGATGTGGTGTAGTCAGTAGATCCCACAATTAATGAGGCTCAGTGTCAGGGCTGTCAGTAAATCCCACAATTAATGGGATGTTCACTGGTGGTGGTCAGTAAATCCCACAATTAACAGGATCGCGGTGTCATCAGTAGATTCCACAATTAATGGGATGTTCAGTGTCAGTGCCATCAGTAAATTCCACAATTAATGGGATCTGGTGTTGTGAGTAGATCCCACAATTGATCAGGATGCTTTCAATGTCAGTGCCATCAGTAAATCCCACAATTAATGGGATCTGGTGTTGTCAGTAGATCCCACAATTAATGGGATGCTCAGTGTCAGTGCCATCAGTAAATCCCACAGTGGCGGGATGTGAGTGTTATCAGTAGATCCCACAATTAATGGGATGCTCAGTGTCGGTGCCATCAGTAAATTCCACGAATTAATGGGATCTGGTGTTTGTCAGCCAGACCCCACAATTAATGAGAGGCTCAGTGTCAGTGCCATCAGTAAATCCCACAATTAGCGAATGTGGTGTTATCAGTAGATCCCACAATTAATGGGATGCTCACTGGCGGTACTGTCCGGTGAGATCCCACACAATTAGCGGGATGCTTTCGGTGTGTCAGTGCTGTCAGTAAATCCCACAATTAATGGGATGCGGGGTGTCATCAGTAGATCCCACAATTTACAGGATGCTCACTGGCAGTGCTGTCAGTGAAATCCCACAGTTAATGGGATGCAGTGTCAACAGTAGATCCCACCATTAACGGGGATTCTCGCTGGCAGTGCCATCGGTAAATCCCACAGCTAACAGAGTGCGGGTTCCCACAGGTGACCAGCAAGTTCGAGCTGTACAGCTGCTTCAGCCCGCTGGTGACAAAGGCGGGCGCCATCGCCGTGCTGACCAAGCTGCTGCGCTGGCTCAAGAAGGAGGAGGACTGGCTGTTCATCCCGCTACCCGGCGCCGTTCTGCGCAGCCACGCGCGCCCGAGGGGCGCCCGAGCCCCAGGGCTGACAATAGACGCTGAGAGCCTGGGAGAGTCCTGAGTCCGGGGGACCGACGAGGGGACACGGCACGGACGTGAGGAAGAGGGACACGGCCCCGAAGGGTGAGGGGACGGCCCATGTGAGGGGACAAGGGACACAGCCCGAAGGGCGGAGGGACGTGAAGTGACAATCGGACCGGAAACAACGAGGGAAGAAGGGCGAAGAGGAGATGAGAACGGGGAGGAGATGAGCAGAGAAGGAGGAAAAAGGGAACTGGAAATGAGAGGAAATGAGGGGAGAAAACCTGGAAGAAAAAAGGTGGGTAAGAACAGATTATGAAAAACGGCAAAACGGAGAAAAAGAAAGGATGTGAGGGGACAAAACCCAGGGGAAAACGGTGAGAAAAACGCGACAGGAAAAGTGCTGAAGAGGTGACAAGAAACGGAGGCGAAAATAGATGAAAAGGAAGCAGAAAAGAGGAAAGAGAATATGCTGGAAGAAGTGACAGACCGACGAGGCATCAGAAAACGGCGTCAGGAAGGACGAAATAGCCGGAAAATCAGGGCAAACGAGGAATGAAAAGACGGTGGAAGACGTGGAGGAAACGGAAAACGTGAGGAAAGAGGTGGAAACACGAGGAAAACGGTGGAAAGACGTGGAGGTGAAAACGTGGAAAACAGGAAGGAAACGAAGGAGTGGAGAGGAAACACGGAGGGAAGGGTGAAAATAGGATAGCAGGAAAACGCGTGGAGCGGAAAAGGTAGGGAAAACGGAGGAAAGGAAACGCGGAGGAAAAGTGGAAAATGGAGGAGAAAGAGCCGGGAAACGTGGAAACGGAGGAAAATAGGAGGAAAACGTGGAAGAGGAAACGAGGAAACGGCACGGAAAACGTGAAAGCGGAAAACGTGGAAACGTGAGGGAAAAATGGAACCACGAAACGTGGACGTGGAAAAAGCGTGGAAAATAAACGAAACGTGGAACGTGGAAACGTGGAAGACGGAAAACGTGGAAAACGTGGAAACGGAAACGTGGAAACGTGGAAAACCAGGAGAAAATGGAGGACAGTGGAACGTGGAAACGCGGGTGGAGGGAAAAACGAACGGAAACGTGGAGGTGCGAAAACGTGAGAAAGGACAGGAAACGGAAAACGTGGAGGCGGAAACACGAGCAAACGTGAGACAAACGGACAGGAGGCCGGACAAAGTGGACAGAGGGACACAGGGAAGGACAGGAAAAACGGAGCAGGAAGGAAAAGGACCGGGAGGAAAAGGGACAGTGGAAGGAGGAGGCAGGAACCCGGAGGAAATGGAGGAAACGGAGAAAAGAGGAAAAATAGAAGAGGAGGAAATGGAAATGACAGAAAATGGGAATGAATGGATGCCGACCGAGCATGGACAGTGACATGGACCGGACGTGAGAAGCAATCAGCAACCCCGAGACCCTGGTCCACACACCGTGCATGGCACACACAAACCCGAGGAAACCAGGCCCGGAGCCAAGTGGAGGCCAGAGGTCGATCCAGACCCGGCAGAGGTGGAGGAGCCCCGAGGACACGAACCGGACAACCCATGGAGCGGCAGATCCTTGCACAGTGAAAGGAAGGTAATACAGTGGAAGGAAGGAAACTGGAGGCGATGGACACGGACACAAGTGGCTGGGATCCCCTGAGGGTGCCCGTGGAGTTGACCCTGGAGGTCTGAAGACACTGGAGGGGTCTGGAGTCTGGATCACTGAGAGGTCTGGGACGGAGCAAACCACGGAGCTGGAAGACACCGGAGATCTGATCGAGTTCAAGATCACGTCTGATCCCTGAGGGATCTGGGGATCCTGAGGGTTTGAAGGAACGCGGGGCCTGGGAGGGGATCCCGAGCCGGATCCTGAGGGATCTGGAGTCCTGGAGTCTGGAAGGGGGACGCTGAGGGGTCTGGGAGGGGATCCTGAGGGGTCTGGAGGGGATCCTGAGGTCTGGGGGTACACTGAGGGGTCTGGGGGAGGAACACCGAGAGGAGGGACACACACACACACACACACACATTGACACACACAGACGGGAGTCTCATGGCGCTGACCCTGAGGGTTTGGAGGGACAGAGGACTCTGGAGCTGCCCCTCCCCACAGTGAGGGGAAGCAAAAGGAGGCACTGGAAGGAAAGTCCCCAGGAAAGCAGTTGCAGGGTGAGCCTGGGGCTCGTAAAATCCCCTTTGACCCCTCTTGCCAATTACCACCCCTCGCTCCTTTGTGTTCTTTTTCCTGTCTCCCCCAAAGGGGTGACCCCCACTGTGTGTCCCCCTCCCTGGCTCCTGTGACCCCCTGACCCCTGTGCCCCCTGACACCCCCAGAGTTGCTGCAGAGCGCAGCTGCTGGGAAAAGGAGGTGGAGGCCAAAGGTCAGAGGTGAGTGGGGGACACCTGTGACCCTCCTCACCCTCACCTGTGCCCAGGTGAGCTCTGACTCCCCCTCCTGATCTCCACAGGTGCTCTGGGCTCTGCCTGGAGCAGCACCAGGACCTGCAGGGGACAGAGCAGAAGTGGGAGCAGCTCCTACACCTGCGCCGGGAGCAAAGGTGGGGCTGGGGACACAGGTGGGGATTGGGGACACGGGTGGGGCTTGGGGACATAGGTGGGGACACAGGTGGGGGATTGGGGACACAGGTGGGGCTGGGGACACAGATGGTGATTGGGGACACAGGTGGGGACACAGGTGGTATGGGGACACAGGTGGGGGCTGGGGGGTGGCACCAGGTGACTCACACAGGTGATGTGACCACCGTGTCACCCCTGTGTCCCCTCCCCCCAGGTGGCAGTACTGCCAGGAGCTCGATGCCATCACGGAGGAGCTCAAGCACCTGCGTGTCACTCACGTGAGCCCTGGGCTGGGGTCCCGCCCACACCTGGGCGTCCCTCCTACACCTGGGTGCCCTCACACACCCTGTGATCACTCCCCCCTCCCGCCGTGTCCCCTCACAGACTCCAGCCTACCTGGAGGCTGAACTGGTGAAGCTGGAGGAGATGGAGAAGAAGTTGCTGCACTGGGGTGAGCCCCTGACACCTGAGTGACCCCCCAGGACCCCCCTCAAGCACCTGAGTGTCCTTCCTGACACCTGAGCGACCCCATGGGACCCCCCTCAAGCACCTGATTGTCCCTCCTGACACCTGAGTGACCCCTGGGACCCCTCCCACAAGCACCTGAGTGTCCCTCCTGACACCTGAGCGACCCCATGGGACCCCCCCTCAAGCACCTGATTGTCCCTCCTGACACCTGAGTGACCCCATGGGACCCCCTCAAGCACCTGATTGTCTCTCCTGACACCTGAGTGACCCCCCTGGGACCCCCCCCACAAGCACCTGAGTGTCCTTCCTGACACCTGAGGCGACCCCATGGGACCCCCACAAGCACCTGAGTGTCCTTCCTGACACCTGAGTGACCACCTGGGACCCCCCCCTCAAGCACCTGAGTGTCCTTCCTGACACCTGAGTGACGACCTGGGACCCCCCTCAAGCACCTGAGCAACCCCATGGGACCCCCCAAGCACCTGATTGTCCCTCCTGACACCTGAGTGACCCCGGGACCCCCCAAGCACCTGAGTGTCCTTCCTGACACCTGAGCGACCCCCATGGGACCCCCCTCAAGCACCTGACTGTCCTTCCTGACACCTGAGTTACCCCTGGGACCCCCTCCACAAGCACCTGAGTGTCCCTCCTGACACCTGAGTGACCACATGGGACCCCCTCAAGCACCTGAGTGTCCCTCCTGACACCTGAGTGACGCCCCGGGACCCCCCACAAGCACCTGAGGCGACCCCTGGAACCCCCCAAGCACCTGAGCGTCCTTCCTGACACCTGAGCAACCCCATGGGACCCCCCTCAAGCACCTGATTGTCCCTCCTGACACCTGAGTGACCCCTGGGACCCCCCACAAGCACCTGAGTGTCCCTCCTGACACCTGAGTGACCCCTGGGACCCCCCAAGCACCTGATTGTCCCTCCTGACACCTGAATGACCCCCTGGGACCCCCCACAAAGCACCTGATTGTCCCTCCTGACACCTGAGTGACCCCTGGGACCCCCCCACAAGCACCTGAGTGACCCTCCTGACACCTGAATGACCCCCCCATGACACCTCTGGGATGCCCTTGGACACCTGAGTGACCTCCACCAACACCTGAGTGACGTCCTGAGCCCCGCCCCTGGAACACCCGTGGCCACCTGAGCCCCTGAGTGACCCCCTGCACACCTGAGCCCCCCCGCAAACCCAGGTGTGTCCCCTCCTTGTCCAGAGCACCGTTTGATGGAGGTCGAGAAGCAGCTGGGCCCAGAGACTTTTATGGCCATGTGAGTGTCCAGCTCTGGCCCCGCCCCCTCACGGGTGACCCCGCCCACTCAGGTGTGTCCCCACCCCCTAAGCTGTGTTCTTGCAGGCGACTGTTGCGGGAGGAGCAGCAGAGGTTGGAGCAGCAGCTGGAGAAGGAGCTGCGCCGGCAGCAGCTGAGCCAGGAGCGCCGTGACAGGTGTGTGACAGCCGGGACAGGTGTGTGACCCCCTCAGGACAGGTGTGTAACAGCCGGGACGGGTGTGTGACACCTGGGACAGGTGTGTGACAGCCGGGAGAGGTGTGTGACCCCCTCAGGACAGGTGTGTGACAGCCGGGACAGGTGTGTGACAGCTGGGACAGGTGTGTGACAGCCGAGACAGGTGTGTGACAGCTGGGACAGGTGTGTGACCCCCTCAGGACAGGTGTGTGACAGCCGAGACAGGTGTGTGACAGCTGGGACAGGTGTGTGACACCTGGGACAGGTGTGTGACAGCCGGGAGAGGTGTGTGACCCCCTCAGGACAGGTGTGTGACCTCCAGGACAGGTGTGTGACCCTCAGGACAGGTGTGTGACCCCCCTCAGGACAGGTGTGTGACCTCCAGGACAAGTGTATGATCCCCTTGAGAGAAGTGTGTGACCGCCCTTGGGACAGGTGTGTGACCTCCCAGGACAGTGTGTGACACCTGGGACAGGTGTATGATCCCCCAGGACACATGTGTGACCCCCTTGGGACAGGTGAGGGACAGGTGTGTGACCCCTGGGACAGGTGTGTGACCCCTTGGGACAGGTGTGTGACCCCTGGGACAGGTGTGTGACACCTGGGACAGGTGTATGATCCCCCAGGACACATGTGTGACCCCCTTGGGACAGGTGAGGGACAGGTGTGTGACCCCCTTGGGACAGGTGTGTGACCCCTTGGGACAGGTGTGGGACAGGTGTGGGACAGGTGTGACCCTCAGGACAGGTGTGTGACTGCCCAGGCCAGGTGTGTGACCCCTTGGGACAGGTGTGGGACAGGTGTGGCCCTGTGACCAGGACCTCTCGAGGCTCCGCCCACCTCCAGCCCCACCCTTTTCTGGCCCCGCCCAGGTTGGCAGAGGAGCTGAAGCAGCTGCAGCTCTCCCTGGATCCTCAGCCAGAGTGACCAGATGGACACACCCATGGGACACCTGTGGCACCTGTGTGACACCTCTGTGAGGCACCTGCTGGCCACCTCCCATGTCCTCGTGTCCCCAGTTTGCCATCGTTCTGCCCGCCATGTCCCCCCAGGTCTCCTCAAGTTCACCCCACCCTCCTCGTATTCCCCAATTGTCCCTTCTGTCCCCATTTGCCCCCCAATGTTCTCGTGTTCCCCCATAACTCCAGCTCCCCAATGTTCTCGTGTTCTCCCATGTTCTCATCTTCTCTTGTCCCCATGTTCCCCCTGTTCTCATGTTCTTATGTTCTCCCATGTTCTCATCTTCTCTTGTCCCCATGTTCCCCATGTTCCCCATGTTCTCATGTTCTCATGTTCTCCCATGTTCTCATCTTCTCTTGTCCCCATGTTCCCCCTGTTCTCATGTTCTCCCATGTTCTCATATTCCCCCATGTTCTCATCTTCTCTTGTCCCCATGTTCCCCCATGTTCCCCTGTTCTCATGTTGCTCCATGTTCCCTCATACTCTCTTGTTCCTATGTTCCCCCATGTTCTCATGTCCCTGATTTCCCCCATGTTCTCCAATGTTCCCATGTTCCCCATGACTCCAGCTCCCCAATGTTCTCGTGTTCCCCCATGTCCCCATGTTCTCTTGTCCCCATGTTCCCCATGTTCCCCCGTTCTCATGTTCTCCCATGTTCTCATATTCCCCCATGTTCTCATATCCCCATGTTTCCCCTGTTCTCATGTCCCTCATATTCCCTCCATGTTTCCTCCATGTTCTCATGTCCCCATGTTCCCCCACATTTTCATGTCCCCATGTTCCTCCATGTTCTCATGTTCCCCCATGTTCTCATGTACCCTATGTTCCCCATGTTCCCCCTGTTCTCATGTTCCCCCACGTTCTCATGTCCCCATGCTCCTCCATGTTCTCATGTTCCCCCCATGTTCTCTTGTCCCTGTTTTCTCCCATGTCCCCAGTTTACCCCAATGTTCTCATGTTCTCCCATGTTCTCATGTTCCCCTCATGTTCTCTTGTCCCCATGTTCTCATGTCCCTGATTTCCCCCATGTTCCCCCTGTTCTCATGTTCTCATGTTCCCCCATGTTCCCCCATGTTCCCCCATTTTCCCCCATGTCCCCATGTTCCCCATGTTCCCCCATGTTCTCATGTCCCCCGCGTGTTCTCATGTCTCCAATAAACGTTTTGCCACCACTGCCGTCTCTCACGTGTCTCTTCATTCCTGCGGCTGACACTTCCCCCAAACATGGCGACCCCCTTGTACCCGCCGCCATCGCTCTCCTCAGGCCGCCGCCATGATTAACCGGAAGCGGAAGTTGGGCACGGCCCCGCTTCCCGGCCGGGGTTGGAGCCTAGCCCGGAGCGTCGCTCGGTGGCGGCGGCAGCGATGGTGAGGGGAGAGCTCGGGGTTTGTGCGGCCTGGGCGGGTCTGCGGAGCGGGGAGAGGGGTTTGGAGGGCGGGCGGGGTGTGTGAGAGTGACTGGGTGACACCCTTCGCCATTATCCCCCCTCAGGACAGCGAATTCTCGGACGCGGGAGGCGGCCCCGGGCGGCGAGGAGAGAATGCGCCGGTTTATTGCGTGTGCCGCAAGCCGGACATCAACTGCTTCATGATGTGAGGGGGGAACGGGGCGTCGGGGTCCGCAGCTGTGTCGGGGGTGTGAGGGGGGGTCTGAGGTCCCGAACTGTGTCAGGGTGTGAGGGGGGTCTGGGGGTCCCCACCTGTGTCAGGATATGAGGGAGGGTCTGGGGGGTCCGCAGCTGTGTCCGGGGTGTGAGGGGGGGTCTGGGGGGTCCCGAACTGTGTCAGGGTGTGAGGGGGGTCTGGGGTCCCCACCTGTGTCAGGATATGAGGGAGGGTCTGGAGGGTCGCAGCTGTGTCAGGGTGTGAGGGGGTCTGGGGGGTCCCCAGGTATGTCAGGATATGAGGGAGGGTCTGGGGGTCGCAGCTGTGTCAGGGTGTGAGGGGGGTCTGGGGGGTCCCCAGGTATGTCAGGATATGAGGGAGGGTCTGGGGTCGCAGCTGTGCCAGGATATGAGGGGATTTCTGAGGGGTCCTGAACTGTATCTGGATGTGAGGGGGGGTCTGGGGGTCCCCACCTGTGTCAGGATATGAGGGAGGGTCTGGGGGTCCGCAGCTGTGTCGGGGGGTGTGAGGGGGGGGTCTGGGGGTCCCGAACTGTGTCAGGGTGTGAGGGGGTGTCTGGGGGTCCCCACCTGTGTCAGGATATGAGGGAGGGTCTGGAGGGTCGCAGCTGTGTCAGGGGTGTGAGGGGGTCTGGGGGTCCCCAGTGTATGTCAGGATATGAGGGAGGGTCTGGGGGTCGCAGCTGTGTCAGGGGTGTGAGGGGATTTCTGAGGGGTCCCGAACTGTGTCAGGGTGTGAGGGGGGCGTCTGGGGGGTCCCCAGGTATGTCAGGATATGAGGGAGGGTCTGGGGGGTCCGCAGCTGAGCCAGGATATGAGGGGATTTCTGAGGGTCCCGAACTGTACCTGGATGTGAGGGGGGTCTGGGGGTCCCCACCTGTGTCAGGGATGTGAGGGAGGTTTTGGAGGGGTCCCCAACTGTGTCACAATGTGAGGAGGGGTCCCCAACTGTTTCAGGGTGTGAGGGGGGTCTGGGGGTCCCCCACCTCTGTGAGGATAGGAGGGGGGTTCCCGCCTGTGTGAGGATTTGAGGGAGGGTCTCCAACTGTTTCAGGATGTGAGGGGGGTCTGGGGGGGTCGCAGATCTGAGGGGGGCTGCGCGGGGACGGGGAGGACACAGTTCTGGGGGGTCCCGGGAGTGCCTCTCAGGGTGGGATTTGGGGGCGGTCCCGCTCGTCTTGGCCCCCTGGGGGTGTTGGGGGGTCCCTCAAGCCGGGAGGGGGCTCCAGGGTCCCTGGGGGGGCTTTGGGGGTGCTGCCCTGCCGAGGGTCTCAGTGTCCCCCCAAGTCTCCACAGCGGCTGCGACAACTGCAACGAGTGGTTCCATGGGGACTGCATCAACATCACCGAAGCGCATGGCCAAGGCCATCCGGGAGTGGTACTGCCGGCAGTGCCATGATGTGAGGGGCTGGGGGCGAGGGAGGGCTTGGGGGGCTCTGGGGGCGAGGGAAGGGCTTTGGGGGCTCTGAGGGGGCTTTGGGGGGCTCTGGGGGGGGTTCGGGGGTGGCTTTGGGGGCTCAATAGAGCTCAGGGGAGGGGCTTTGGGGGGCTCTGAGGGGCTTTGGGGGCTCTGGGGATTCAGGAGGGCTTTGGGGGACTCAATAGAGCTCCGTAGAGGGCTTTGGGGGCTCGGGGAGGGGGCTTTGGGGGCCCTGGGGGGCTCAGGGAAGGGCTTTGGGGGCTCTGAGGGGCTTTGGGGGCCCTGAGGGTTCGGGGAGGGCTTAGGGGGGCTTTGGGAGGCTCTGGGGGGGCTCGGGAAGGGCTGGGGGGGCTCTGAGGGGCTCGGGGAAGGGGCTTTGGGGGACTCCTGGGGGGTTCAGAAGGGCTTTGGGGGGCTCTGAGGGGCTTTGGGAGGCTTTGGGGGCCTCGGGAAGGGCTTTGGGGGCTTGAGGGGCTTTGGGGGGCCTCTGGGGGCTCAGAAGGGCTTTTGGGGGCTCTGAGGGGCTTTGGGGGCTCTGGGGGCTCGGAGAAGGGCTTTGGGGGCTCTGAGGGGGCTTTGGGGGCTCTGGGGGCTCGGGGAGGGCTCTGGGGGCTCAGGAGGTGCTCTGGGGGGGCTCGGGGGAAGGGGCATTGGGGGGGCTCTGAGGGGCTTTGGGGGGGCTCTGAGGGGGCTCGGGGGAAGGGCTTTGGGGGGCTCTGGGGGGCTAGAGCTCTGGGGGGGCTTTCGAGGGAAGGGCTTTGGGGGGCTCGATGGAACTCAGGGAGGGCTTGGGGGGCTCTGAGGGGCTCTGGGGGGCTCAGGGGAGGACATCCAGGAGGTGGCAGTGCAGTGGGAGAGAGGGGCTGGGGGGCTCCTGAGGGATTCAGGGGGTCTGGGTGGTTTTGGGGTGGTCTCAAACGCCTGAGTCCAATTTGGGGGTGCAGAGGCAGGTACTGGTGCCCATTTTGGGGGGACTCTGGGTGGTTTTAGGGGGGCTCTGGGTGGTTTTTGGGGGGGATCTGGGTGGGATTTTTAGGGTTCTGCTTGGTTTCTGTGGTGGTCTGGATGGGGTTTTTGGGTCTAGGTGTTTTGGGGGGCTCTGGGTGGTTTCTGTGGGGCTCTGGATGGTTTTGGGGATGGTCTCAGACCCCTGAGGTCCAATTTAGGGGTCACAGAGCAGGTACTGGGTGCCCATTTGAGGGGGAGCTCTGGGTGGTTTCTGTGGTGGTCTGGATGGTTTTTGGGGGTTGGATGGTTTTGGGGAGCTCTGGTTGGTTTCTGAGGGGGGCTCTGGTTGGTTTTGGAGGGCTCTGGTTGGTTTTTGGGGATGCTCTCAGACCCCTGAGTCCAATTTGGGGTCACAGGGCAGGTACTGGAGCCCATTTTAGGGGGAGCTCTGGGTGGTTTTTGGGGGGGGATCTGGGTGGGATTTTTTAGGGTTCTGATTGGTTTCTGTGGTGGTCTGGATGGGTTTTTGGGTCTAGGTGTTTTGGGGGGCTCCGGGTGGTTTCTGTGGGGGCTCTGGATGGATTTTTGGGGGTTGGATGGTTTTTGGGGGGCTCTGGGTGGTTTCTGTGGGGGCTCTGGGTGGTTTTGGGGATGGTCTCAGACACCAGACTCCAATTTAAGGGGGAGCACAAGGGCAGGTACTGGTGCCCATTTTGGGGGGCTCTGGGTAGTTTTAGGGGGCTCTGGCTGGTTTTTGGGGTGGGCTCTAGGCGTTTTTTGGAGTTCTGTGTGGTTTCTGTGGGGCTCTGGGTGGTTTTGGGTTGTCTCAGACCCCTGAGTCCAATTTGGGGTCACAGAGGCAGGTACTGGTGCCCATTTTGGGGGGAAGCTCTGGGTGGTTTAGGGGCTCTGGGTGGTTTCTGTGGTGGTCTGGATGGTTTTTTGGGGGATTGGATGGTTTTGGGGAGCTCTGGCTGTTTTCTGGGGGGCTCTGGGTGGTTTTAGGTTGTCTCAGACCCCTGGAGTCCAATTTGGGGGCACAGGGCAGGTAGTGGTGCCCATTTGGGGGGAAGCTCTGGGTGGTTTTCGGGTCCCCTGACCCCTCTGTGCCCCCTCCCCAGAGAAGGACCCGTCCCTGGAGATCCGCTACCGGCACAAGAAGTGGGCGGGAGAAGGAGCGACGAGCAGCAAGGGCCAGGAGCTGGAGCAGGCCGGGCTGCCAAGGGTGGGGGAGCACCCCAACATCTGGGGAGCACCCCAACATCTGAAGGCAGTCCTGAGTCCCTGTGGATGGGGATTTGGGGTGCACCACAGGGCTCAGTGGGGATTTGGGGGACCCCTGATCCTTTCTAGGTCCCTGGGATACCCCCAGGTTGAGTTTTAGGGTGCCCTGGGTGTGTTTTGGGGTATCCCAGATGGATTTCAGGGGTGCCTGACCCCATTTTTGGGGTGTCTGACCCCGTTTTCGGGGTGCCTGACCCCATTTTTGAGGTGCTTGGCCCCATTTTAGGGGTGTCTAACCCCATTTTCAGGGTTCCTGACTCCATTTTTGGGGTCCCTGACTCAACTTTCGGGTGTCTGACCCTGTTTTTAAGGTTCCTGACCCCGTTTTTGGGGTGCCTGATTCCATTTTCGGGGTGCCTGACCCCGTTTTTGGGGTGCCTGACCACATTTTTGGGGTGCCTGACCCCGTTTCGGGGTGCTTGACCCCCAGATCAAGTGCTCTGCCCGGATGTGTGGCAAGTGCGAGGCAGGGATGTCCCTGTCTAGATTTGGGGTATCCCTTCTGGGATTTGGGGTAATCCAGGTGGTTTTTGGGGAGTCTGACCCCATATTCGGGGTGCCTGGCCCTGTTTTTGGGGTGCCTGACTCCATTTTCAGGGTGCCTGACCCCGTTTTTGGGGTGCTTTACCCCAGATCAAGCGCTCAGCCTGGATGTGTGGCAAAAGTGCAGGGCAGGGATGTCCCTGTCTGGGTTTGGGGTATCCTGGGTGGTTTTTGGGGTGCCGGACTCCATTTCGGGTGCTGACCCTGTTTTTGGGAGTGCCCTGACTCCATTTTGGGGTGCCTGACCCGTTTGAGTGCTTGACCCCCAGATCAAAGCTCAGCCGGATGTGTGGCAAGTGCAGGGCAGGGATGTCCCTGGTGGGATTTGAGGGTACCCCAGTTGGTTTTTGGGGTGCCGAACTCCATTTTCGGCGCTCCTGACTCCATTTTCGGGGTGTCTGACCCCGTTTTTGGGGTGCCTGACTCCATTTTCGGGGTGCTGACCCCGCTTTCGGGGTGCCTGACCCCATTTTCGGGGTGCCTGACCCTGTTTTTGGGGTGCTTGACCCCCAGATCAAGCGCTCCTCCGGGATGTGTGGCAAGTGCGAGGCAGGGATGTTCCTGTCTGGGTTTGGGGTATCTTGGGTGATTTTTGAGGTGCCTGACCCCAATTTCGGGGTGCCTGATTCCATTTTCGGGGTGCCTGATCCCTTTTTGGGGTGCTTGACCCCAGATCAAAGCTCAGCCGGATGTGTGGCAGTCGCGGCGTGCAGCGCCCGAGACTACGCGGCCAGTCGACTTCTGCGGGACATGAAGAAGAAATTCGGGGGCCCCAACAAGATCCGCCAGAAGTGCGAAGCTCTTGTGCAGTGCCAGCTTCGTGGCCGGGTGAGCCTGGCAAGGTGTCCCCAGTGTGTCCCCAAAGTGTCCCCAATGTGTCCCCAATGTGTCCCTAATGTGTCCCCAGTGTGTCCCCAAAGTGTCCCCAGTGTGTCCCCAGAGTGTCCTTAATGTGTCCCCAAGGTATCCCCAATGTGTCCCTAATGTGTCCCCAGTGTGTCCCCAGAATGTCCCCAATGTGTCCCCAGTGTGTCCCCAGAGTGTCCTTAATGTGTCCCCAAGGTATCCCCAATGTGTCCCCAAAGTGTCCCCAATGTGTCCCCAAAGTGTCCCCAGGGTGTCCCCAGAGTGTCCTTAATATGTCCCCAAGGTATCCCCAATGTGTCCCCAAAGTGTCCCCAGTGTGTCCCCAGAGTGTCCCCAGAGTGTCGTAATGTGCCCTGGCGTGTCGCTAGGAATGTCCCCAGTGTGTCCCCAATGTGTCCCCAGTGTTTCCCCAACGTGTCATGAAATGTGACCCCTTCAGCATGTCCTTAATGTGTCCCCGAAATGTCCCCAAGGTGTCCCCAATGTGTCTGCAGTGTTTCCCCAAAGTGTCCTTAATGTGTCCCCAGTGTGTCCCCAAAGTGTCCCTAAGGTATCCCCAGTGTGTCGCCAGAATGTCCCCAATGTGTCCCCAATGTGTCCCCAGTGTTTCCCCAACGTGTCCTTAATGTGTCCCCAGTGTGTCCCCAAAGTGTCCCTAAGGTATCCCCAGTGTGTCCCCAGAATGTCCACAATGTGTCCCCAGTGTGTCCCCAGAGTGTCCCCAGTGTGTCCCCAGAGTGTCCTTAATGTGCCCACAACGTGTCCCCAGAATGTCCCCAATGTGTCCCCAATGTGTCCCCAATATGTCCCCAATGTGTCCCCAGTGTGTCCCTAGTGTGTCCCCAGCGTGTCTCCTGTGTGTTCTTAATGTGTCCCCAGTGTGTCCCCAAAGTGTCCCTAAGGTATCCCCAGTGTGTCCCCAAAGTGTCCCTAAGGTATCCCCAGGGTGTCCTCAATGTGTCCCCAGTGTGTCCCTGATGTGTCCCCAATGTGTCCCCAAGGTATCCCCAGGGTGTCCCCAATGTGTCTCCAGTGTGTCCTCAGTATGTCCCCAAGGTGTCCCCAGTGTGTCCTTAATGTGCCTCCAACATGTCCCCAGAGTGTCCCCAGCATGTCCTTAATGTGTCCCCAGTGTGTCCCCAAAGTGTCCCTAAGGTATCCCCAGGGTGTCCCCAAGGTGTCCCCTGTGTGTTCTTAATGTGTCCCTAATGTGTCCCAAACATGTCCCCAGTGTCCCCAGCACGTCCCCAACGTGGCTTTTTGTCACTGTGTCCCTGTTGTGTGGCTCTGTCACCTCTTCGTGTCCCTTTGTCACCCTGTCCCGTGTCCCTTTGTCACCGTGTCCGTGATGTGTCCCTTGTTCCGTTCCATCTCGTCCCTCTGTCCTGTGTCCCTGTGTCCCTCTGTCCCGTGTCCCTTTGTCACCATGTCCCGTGTCATGACACATCCTTTGTCACCGTCTCACTCTGTCCTCGTGTCTCTTTGTCACCTTGTGCCACGTCCCCGATGTGTCACACTCGTGTCCCCATGTCCCCTGTCCCTCTGTCCCTCTGTCCCCATGTCTCCTGTCCTTCTGTCCTGTCCCTCTGTCCCCTGTCCCCGCCCTGCCACCTCCCTGACGTGTCCCCTCTGTCCCCACAGGAGTCCTACAAGTACTTTCCCCACCTCGGTGAGTGCTGGGGGCCCTGGGGAGGGGGGGGGGAGGGAAGGGGACCCCAGACCCCACAGGGAGGGACACCCCAAAATCCCTCCATCCCCTGGGGTGAGGGGGGTCTCACAGGTGCAGGGGGTGGGGAGTGCCCAGGAAGGTGCTGACCCCTCCCCAGTTGGTGCAAGGGGGTCCTGGGGGTGTCGTTGAAGTCCCAAGAGGGTCCCAGGCGGGTCCCAAAGGGTGCCACGGGGGTCCCGGGGAGGTCCCAGGGGTGCCATAGGGAGGTCCTGGGGTCCCAAGAGGGTCCCAGGTGGGTCCCAAAGGGTGCCACGGGGGGTCCCAGGAGGTGCCATTGGGGGGTCCCAGGGTCCCTGGCGGTGCTGACCCCCAGCTGATGAGGATGTCCTGGGAGGGTGTGATGGGGGGTCCTGAGGGGTCCCCAAGGGTGCCATGAAGTCCCAGGGGGTCCCAAGAGGGTCCCTGGGGTGGCATTGGGGGTCCCAGGGGTCCCTGCAGTGCTGACCCCCAGCTGATGAGGGTGTCCTGGGGGGTGTGATGGGAGGAGTGCCATGAGGGGTCCCAAGGGTGCCATTGAGGGGGTCCCAGGGAGTCCCAAGAGGGTCCCAGAGGGGTGCCATGGGGGGGGGTCCCAAGGGGGTCCCAAGAGGGTCCCAGAGGGTCCTGGGGGAGTCCCTGGGGTGCCATTGAGTGGGTCCCAGGGGTCCCAAGAGGGTCGCAGGGGTGCCATGGGGGTCCCAGGAGGGTCCCAGGGGTGCCCTCGGGGGGTCCCAGGGTCCCTGGCGGTGCTGACCCCCAGCTGGCGTGGGGCAGTGAGGGACCTGGAGCTGCTGAAGAGAAGCAGCTGGGGGCGGGGCCCCCGAGGAGCCTCTCGGACGAGGAGCTGCCTCGACCCCCGGCTCTACCAGGAGCTCTGCGCTCGGAGCGCCTTCGTCGAAGCACGGCCTGGTGAGCGCCCCAAAACTGACAGGGGACCCCCAAAAACGGCACTGGGACCCCCAAAAATGGCACACGGGACCCCCCAAAAAATGAAACTGGGACTTCCAAAAATGAAACTGGGACCCCCAAAAAGCGGCACGGGACCCCCCAAAAATGGCACGGGACCCCAAAAACTGCACTAGAGAGCACTAAACTGCACTGGGACCCCCAAAAGGGCACCAGGACCCCCAAAAATGAAACTGGGACCCCCAAAAATGAAACTGGGACCCCCAAAAACTGCACTGGGAGCACTAAGCTGCACTAGGGACCCCCAAAAACTGCACCAGGACCCCCAAAAACTAAGCTGGGGAGCACTAAACTGCATTGGGACCCCCAAAAAGGGCACGGGACCCCCAAAAAATGAAACTGGGACTTCCAAAAAATGAAACTGGGACCCCCAAAAATAAAACTGGGACCCCAAAAACTAAACTGGGACCCCCAAAAACTGCACTGGAAGCACTAAACTGCACCAGGACCTCTAAAGAATTGAACTGGGACCCCCAAAAATGGCACTGGGACACCCAAAAACAAAACTAGGACCCCAAAAATGAAACTGGGACCCCCAAAAGCGGCACCAGGACCCCAAAAACTAAACTGGGACCCCCAAAAAGGGCACCGGGACCCTCAAAAACTAAAGTGGGACCCCAAAAATGAAACTGGGACTCCAAAAACGGCACCGGGACCCCCCAAAATGAAACTGGGACCCCAAAAATGGCACCAGGACCCCCAAAACTGCCCCCCTGGGACCCCAAAAACGGGTTTTGAGGCTGGTTAGAGACTGGTTTTGTGTGTGTGAGGTGAGCTGCAAGAAGCGTGTCAGGACATGTCCCCAAATGTCCCCCAAAGCGTGTCCCAGAATGTCCCCTACGGGGCTGTGCCCTGAGCCCGTGTCCCCAGATGTCCCCAAGTGTGTCCCCAAGTGTCCCCAAGCGTGTCCTGGCATGTCAGGACATGTCCCCAAGTGTCCCCAAGTGTGTCCCCAAATGTCCCCAAGCGTGTCCCCAAATGTTCCCAAGTGTGTCCCTAATGTCCCCAAGTATGTCCCCAAATGTCCCCACACCAGGCTGTGCCTGAGCCATGTCCCCAAATGTCCCCAAGCATGTCCCCAGCTGTGTCCTGCCGTGCCCCACACCAGGCCTCGCTCTGAGCCGTGTCCCCAGATGTGTCCCCAGATGTCCCCAAGCGTGTCCTGGCACATCCCCACACCTGAGTTGCCTCAGGCTGCGTTGTCCCCACGTGTCCCTTCAGGGGCCACACTCTGAGGCACATCGGGGTCACCCCGGTGTCCCCTCCTGTCCCCTGCTGTCCCTGCTGTCCCCTCGTGTCCCCTCATGACCCCAGCGTGTGTCCTCCTGTCCCCTCGTGTCCCCTCATGCCCCCAATGTGTCCCTGCTGTCCCCTCGTGTCCCCTTGGCCCTTTAAGCGTGTCCCCAAGCGTGTCCCTGCTGTCCCCTCCTGTCCCCTCGTGCCCCCTGCTGTCCCCTCGTGTCCCTGCTGTCCCTGCTGTCCCTGCTGTCCCCTCATGTCCCAAGCGTGTCCCTGCTGTCCCTGCTGTCCCCTGCTGTCCCCTCGTGCCCCCAAGCGTGTCCCTGCTGTCCCCTCGTGTCCCAGCGTGTCCCTGCTGTCCCTGCTGTCCCCTCGTGTCCCTCCTGTCCCCTGCTGTCCCTGCTGTCCCTGCTGTCCCCTCATGCCCCCAAGCGTGTCCCTGCTGTCCCTGCTGTCCCCTCGTGTCCCCTCGTGTCCCTGCTGTCCCCTCGTGTCCTCTGGTGCCCCCAGCATGTCCCTGCTGTCCCTGCTGTCCCCTCGTGTCCCCTCGTGTCCCCTCGTGCCCCAGCGTGTCCCTGCTGTCCCCAGCCCTGGCTCAGTGGCCTTGAGGCGCCAGTAGTTCCTAGACCCCGTCCCTGCATAAGCTAGCCCGTGAAGGTGAAACACGTCCAAGCGCAGGGAGAAGAAATCCGACAAGAAGGTGGGGGGCACTGGGGGGCTACTGGGAGAAGGCGACTGGGGAGCACTGAGGGGCACTACTAAGGAAGTCACTGGGAGTCACTGGGGCTGACTCCCAGGAGTTACTGGGAGCTGCTGGGAGGAGCAGCTAAGGAGCTACTGGGGGGTTACTGGGGAGGCTCAAGAGTTGCTGGGAGAGCCACTGGGAGTTACTGGGAGGCTCCAAGAGTTGCTGGGAGAGCCACTCGGAGCTACTGGGAGCTGCTGGGAGGGCAGCTAAGGAGCTACTGGGGGTTACTGGGGAGAGCTCCAGGGGTTGCTGGGACAACCACTGGGAGTTACTGGGAGCTGCTGGGAGAGCAACTGTGAGCTACTAGGGGGTTACTGGGAGCTGCTGGGAGGGCAGCTGGTAGTTACTAAGGAGTCACTGGGTGGCTCCAGGGTTACTAGGAGGAGAGCCACTGTGAGTTACTGGGAGTTACTGGGAGGGCAGCTGGGAGTTACTGGGAGTCACTGGGTGGCTCAGGGTTACTGGGAAAGCCACTGAGTTACTGGGGGTTACTGGGAGCTACTTGGAGTTATTGGGAGTTGCTGGGAGGGCAACTGGGAGTTTCTGGGAGCTGCTGGGAGTTACTGGGAGCTACTGGGAGGGCAACTGTGGGCTACTGGGGGTTACTGGGAGCTGCTGGGAGGGCTACTGGGAGCTGCTGGGAGTTACTGGGAGGCTCCAGGGGTTGCTGGGAGAGCCACTGGGAGTTACTGGGAGGCTCCAAGAGGTACTGGGAGTTACTGGGAGGCTCCAAGAGTTGCTGGGAGAGCCTCTGGGGGCTGCTGGGAGTTATTGAGAGCTACTGGGAGTTGCTGGGAGGGCCACTGGGAGCTACGGGGGGTTACTGGGAGGGCAGCTGGGAGCTACTGGAAGTTACTGGGAGGCCCAGGGGTTGCTGGGAGAGCTACTGGGAGGTACTTGGAGCTACTGGGGGGTTGCTGGGAGAGCCACTGGGAGTTACTGGGAGGGCTCTGGGAGGTTACTGGGCAATGGGTGATGGTTACTGGGAGGCCACTGGTGCTAACTGGTTCTAACCGGTGCTCACTGGTGCAGAAGGAGGAGCACTGCAAGCGGCACCAGCAGTGGGTGGTTACTGGGGGTTACTGGGAGGTCACTAGGTGGTTACTGGGGGTTACTGGGAGATCACTGGGAGGTCACTGGTTCTAACTGGGCTTCACTGGTGCAGAAGGAGGAGCGCTACAAGCGGCACCGGCAGCGGGCGCAGCACTGGGGGGGCTCTGGTGGTTACTGGGGGTTACTGGGAGTTCACTGGGAGGACACTGGTTCTAACTGGGCTTTACTGGCTAGAAGGAGGAGGCCTACAAGCCGGCACCCGGCAGCCAGGCTGCACTGGGGGAGCTCTGGTGGTTACTGGGGGTTACTGGGAGATCTCTGGGCTATGGGGGATGGTTCCTGGGTGGTTACTGGGAGGTCACTGGGAGGTCACTGGTTCTAACTGGGCTTTACTGGCTGTGAGAAGGAGGGCGCTACAAGTGGCACCGGCAGCGGGGCGCTAGCACTGGGGGAGCTCTGGGTGGTTACTGGGGGGTTACTGGGAGGTTACTGGGAGGTCACTGGGCTATGGGGATGGTTCCTGGGTGGTTACTGGGAGGTCACTGGGAGATCTCTGGGCTATGGGGATGGTCACTGGGAGGTCACTGGTTCTAACTGGGCTTTACTGGCACAGAAGGAGGAGCGCTCTAAGCAGCACGGCAGTGGTAGCTGACACTGGGGGGGCTCTGGTGGTTACTGGGGGTCACTGGGCTATGGGGATGGTTCCTGGGTGGTTACTGGGGAGTTCACTGGGAGGTCACTGGTTCTAACTGGGCTTTACTGGCGCAGAGGAGGAGGCGCTACAAGCGGCACCCGGCAGTGGCCTTGACACTGCAGCGAGCTCTGGGTGGTTACTGGGGGTTACTGGGAGGTCACTGGGCTATGGGGATAGTTCCTGGGTGGTTACTGGAAGGTCACTGGGCTATGAGGGATGGTTACTATGAGTTCACTGGGGCGTCACTGGTTCTAACTGGGCTTTACTGGCGTAGAAGGAGGAGCCTACTAGCGGCACCGACAGCGTGCACAGCACTGGGGGGAGCTCTAGGTGGTTACTGGGGGGTTACTGGGAGGTCACTGGGCTATGGGGGATAGTTCCTGGGTGGTTACTGGGAGGAGGTCACTGGGAGGTCACTGGTTCTAACTGGGCTTCACTGGCGCAGAAGGAGGGCGCCATACAAGCGGGACCGGCAGCGGGCGCGGCACTGGGGGGGCTCTAGGTGGTTACTGGTGGTTACTGGGAGATCTCTGGGCTATGGGGATAGTTCCTGAGTGGTTACTGGGAGGTCACTGGTTCTAACTGGGCTTTACTGGCGTAGAAGGAGGGAGCCTTCTAAGCTGGGCATCCGACAGCGTGCAGCTGACACTAGGGGAGCTCTAGGTGGTTACTGGTGGTTACTGGGGAGATCTCTGGGCTATAGGGGATGGTCACTGGGAGGTCACTGGTTCTAACTGGGCTTCACTGGCTTAGAAGGAGGAGGCTACAAAGCGGCACCCGGTGCAGCCCGTGCACCCGCTTGGCCCCATGAGCACCAGTGGCCGGCAGCCTGCTGACCCCGCGGGGCTGCACCAGTGCCTGGGCCCCGGCTGCACCCGGCCCGCCCGGCCGCCCTCCAAGTACTGCAGCGAGGCCTGCGGCATCAAACTGGCTGCCAAGTGAGTGCCCACCAGTACCGACCAGTACGGACCGGGGCGGGGCGGGACAGACTGCTGTGGGATGGTGTAAACTGGTATAGACCAGTATAGACCAGTATAGACCAGTGCAGGACAGTACAGAGTGGTATAGACTGATAAAACCCAGTACAGAATGGTATAGACCAGTGTAAACCAGTACAGATTAATATAGACCAATATGGACCAGTGCGGGGTGGTGCAGACTGGTATGGAGCGATATAAACTGGTATAAAATGGTATAGAATGATACAGACCAGTACAGGACCAGTATGGACCGGGACAGGTGGGGTGGACTGGTATGGAGTGGTCTAAACCGGTATAGGCCACTATAGACCAGTATGGACCAGTGTAGGGTGGGGCAGACTGGTATGGACTGGTATAAACTGGTATAGAATGGTACAGACCAGTACGGACCAGTGCAGGGTGGTACGGACTGGTATGGAGTGGTATAGAATGGTATAAAATGGTATAGACCAGTATAGACCAGTGTAAACCAGTACAGATTAATATAGACCAGTATGGACCAGTGCAGGGCAGTGCAGACTGGTATGGAGCGGTATAAACTGGTATAGAATGGTATAGAATGATGCAGACCAGTATGGACCAGTGCAGACCAGTAAGGACCGGGGCAGGGTGGGTGGACTGGTATGGGCTGGTATAAACCGGTATAGAATGGTACAGACCAGTATGGACCCGGGCGGGGCAGACTGGTGTGGGCTGGTATAAACAAGATATAAAACGGTACAGACCAGTATAGACCAGTATGGACCAGTGCAAGGTGGTACTGACTGATATGGAGCGGTATAGAACGGTATAGAATGGTACAGACCAGTACGGACCAGTATGGACTGGGGTGGGGCAGACTGGTATGGAGTGGTTTAAACCGGTATAGAATGGTATAGACCAGTATGGACCAGTGCGGGGCAGGGTGGACTGGTATGGACTGGTATAAACCGGTATAGGTACAGACCAGTACAGACCAGTACAGACCAGTGCGGGGCGGGATGGACTGGTATGGACTGGTATAAACCGGTATAGAATGGTACAGACCAGTATAGACCAGTACGGACCAGTGCAGGGCAGCATACACTGATATAAACTGATACAAACCAGTACAGAATGGCATACACCAGTATAAACCAGTACAGAACAGTATAGACCAGTGTGAACCAGTGCAGGAGAGTACAGACCAGTACAAACCAGTGCAAACCATTACAGAACAGTACAAACTGGTATAGACCAGTGTAAATCAGTAGAGAATGGCACAGACCAGTATAGATCAGTATAAACCAGTTCAGACCAGTACAGACCAGTATGAACCGCTTACATAAACAGATCCTTCCCCAGCAGATCCCAGTGACCTCGGGGATCCCAGTTAACCCTTTCCTCTCCCCAAACCCCAGCCAGATCTATGAGATCCTGCTCCAGCAGATCCCAGTGACCTCGGGGATCCCATTAACCCTTTTCCTCCCGTTCCCAGCCAGATCTATGAGATCCGCTCCCAGCCGGATCGACAAGATCCTGCTCCAGCAGATCCCAGTGATCTTGGGGACCCCATTAACCCTTTTCCTCCCGTTCCCAGCCAGATCTATGAGATCCTGTCAGAGCAGATCCCAGTGATTTTGGGGACCCCATTAACCCTTTCCTCACCCCCAGTCCTTGCTGCATCAACGAGATCCTGCCCCAGCAGATTCACCAGTGGATCCAGCAGTGGATCTTGGGGTCCCCATTAACCCTTTCCCCTCCGCTCCCAGCTGGATCTGCGAGATCTGTCACAGCAGATCCCAGTGATCCCACAGCCCCCATTAACCCTTTCCCTCCTGAGTCCAACCAGATCTATGAGATCCTGTCAGAGCAGATCCCAGTGACCCTGAGGATCCCATTAATCCTTCCCCCCCTGCTCCCAGCTGGATCTGCAAGATCTTGTCAGAGCAGATCCCAGTGATCCTGGGGACCTTATTAACCCTTTCCTCTCCAACCCCAGCTGGATCTACGAGATCCTTCTCCAGCAGATCCCAGTGATCTCACAGCCCCCATTAACCCTTTTCCCCCCAGACCCACCCGGATCTACAAGATCCTGCTGCAGCACATCCAGCAGTGGATCTTGGGGTCTCCGTTAACCCTCACTCTGATCCCAGCCGGATCTACGAGATCCTGTCACAGCACATCCAGCAGTAGATCTTGGGGACCCCATTAACCCTTTCCCTCTCGCTCCCAGCCGGATCTACAAGATCCTGCTCCAGCAGATCCCAGTGATTTTGGGGACCCCATTAACCCTTTCCTCACCCCCAATCCTTGCTGGATCAACAAGATCCTTCCCCAGCAGATTCACCAGTGGATCCAGCAGTGGATCTTGGGGTCCCCATTAACCCTTTCCCCTCCGCTCCCAGCTGGATCTGCGAGATCTGTCACAGCAGATCCCAGTGATTCCACAGCCCCCATTAACCCTTTCCCTCCCAACCCCAGCAGGATCTATGAGATCCTGTCAGAGCAGATCCCAGTGACCCTGGGGATCCCATTAATCCTTCCCCCCCTGCTCCCAGCTGGATCTGCAAGATCTTGTCAGAGCAGATCCCAGTGATCCTGGGGACCTTATTAACCCTTTCCTCTCCAACCCCAGCTGGATCTACGAGATCCTTCTCCAGCAGATCCCAGTGATCTCACAGCCCCCATTAACCCTTTCCCCCCAAACCCAACCGGATCTACAAGATCCTGCTCCAGCAGATCCAGCAGTGGATCTTGGGGTCTCCATTAACCCTCACTCTGATCCCAGCCGGGTCTATGAGATCCTGCTCCAGCAGATCCCAGTGATCTTGGGGACCTTATTAACCCTTTCCTCTCCAACCCCAGCCAGATCTATTAGATCCTGTCAGAGCAGATCCCAGTGATCCTGGGGTCCCCATTAACCCTTTCCTCACCCCCAATCCTTGCTGGATCAAGAAGATCCTGCCCCAGTAGATTCACCAGTGGATCCCAGTGATCTTGGGGTCCTCATTAACCCTTTCCCTCCCAATCCCAGCCGGATCTACGAGATCCTGTCAGAGCACATTCCAGTGATTTTGGGGATCCCATTAACCCTTTCCTCTCCCCATTCCCACCCGGATCTACAAGATCCTGCCCCAGCAGATCCAGCAGTGATCCTGGGGTCCCCATTAACCCTTTCCCCCCACCCCAGCTGGATCGATGAGATCCTGTCACAGCAGATCCCAGTGATCTTGGGGTCCCAGTTAACCCTTTGCTCTCCCCAACCCCAGCTGTACCTACAAGATCCTGCTCCAGCAGATCCAGCAGTGGATCTTGGGGTCCCAGTTAACCCTTTCCTCCCCCCACTCCCAGCCGGATCTATGAGATCCTGCCACGGCCCATCCAGCAGTGGATCTTGGGGTCCCCATTAACCCTTTCCCCCCCGCTCCCAGCCGTATCTACAAGATCCTGCTCCAGCAGATCCAGCAGTGATTCTGGGGTCCCAGTTAACCCTTTCCTCTCCCCGCTCCCAGCTGTATCTACGAGATCCTGTCACAGCAGATTCACCAGTGGATCCCATTGATCCTGGGGTCCCAGTTAACCCTTTCCTCACTCTGCTCCCAGCCGTATCTACGAGATCCTGCCATGGCCCATCCAGCAGTGGATCTTGGGGTCCCAGTTAACCCTTTCCTCCCCACTCCCAGCCATATCTATGAGATCCTGCTCCAGCAGATCCCAGTGATCTTGGGGACCTTATTAACCCTTTCCTCTCCAACCCCAGCCAGATCTATTAGATCCTGTCAGAGCAGATCCCAGTGATCCTGGGGTCCCAGTTAACCCTTTGCTCTCCCCACTCCCAGCTGTATCTACAAGATCCTGCTCCAGCAGATCCAGCAGTGGATCTTGGGGTCCCAGTTAACCCTTTCCTCTCCCCACCCCAGCCATATCTATGAGATCATGCTCCAGCAGATCCAGCAGTGGATCTTGGAATCCCAGTTAACCCTTTCCCCCCCACTCCCAGCTGGATCTACGAGATCCTGCTCCAGCAGATCCAGCAGTGGATCTTGAGGTCCCAGTTAACCCTTTGCCCCCCACTCCCAGCTGGATCTACGAGATCCTATCACAGCAGATTCACCAGTGGATCCCAGTGATCCTGGGGTCCCAGTTAACCCTTTTCTCACTCTGCTCCCAGCCATATCTACGAGATCCTGATCCAGCAGATCCCAGTGATCCTGGGGTCCCAGTTAACCCTTTCCCTCCTGATTCCAACCGTATCTATGAGATCCTGCTCCAGCAGATCCAGCAGTGGATCCCACAGCCCCCATTAACCCTTTGCCCCCACTCCCAGCAGGATCTATGAGATCCTGCCATGGCCCATCCAGTAGTGGATCTTGGGGTCCCAGTTAACCCTTTCTCCCCCACCCCAGCCGTGATCTACTGAGATCCTGCTCCAGCAGATCCCAGTGATCTTGGGGACCTTATTACCCCTTTCCTCTCCAACCCCAGCCAGATCTATTAGATCCTGTCAGAGCAGATCCCAGTGATCCTGGGGTCCCAGTTAACCCTTTGCTCTCCCCAACCCCAGCTGTATCTACAAGATCCTGCTCCAGCAAATCCAGCAGTGGATCTTGGGGTCCCAGTTAACCCTTTCCCTCCTGATTCCAACCGTATCTATGAGATCCTGCTCCAGCAGATCCAGCAGTGATCTTGGGATCCCCATTAACCCTTTCCCCCCCACTCTCAGCTGGATCTACGAGATCCTATCACAGCAGATTCACCAGTGGATCCCAGTGATCCTGGGGTCCCAGTTAACCCTTTTCTCACTCTGCTCCCAGCCATATCTACGAGATCCTGCTCCAGCAGATCCCAGTGATCCTGGGGTCCCAGTTAACGCTTTCCTCTCCCCACCCCAGCCATATCTATGAGATCCTGCTCCAGCAGATCCAGCAGTGGATCTTGGAATCCCAGTTAACCCTTTCCCCCCACTCCCAGCTGGATCTACGAGATCCTGCTCCAGCAGATCCAGCAGTGGATCTTGAGGTCCCAGTTAACCCTTTGCCCCCCACTCCCAGCAGGATCTATGAGATCCTGCTCCAGCAGTGATCCTGGGGTCCCAGTTAACCCTTTCCCCCCACTCCCAGCAGGATCTATGAGATCCTGCCACGGCCCATCCAGCAGTGGATCTTGGGGTCCCAGTTAACCCTTTCCTCTCCCCACCCCAGCCATATCTATGAGATCCTGCTCCAGCAGATCCAGCAGTGATCTTGGGATCCCCATTAACCCTTTCCCCCCCACTCTCAGCTGGATCTACGAGATCCTATCACAGCAGATTCACCAGTGGATCCCAGTGATCCTGGGGTCCCAGTTAACCCTTTCCTCACTCTGCTCCCAGCCATATCTACGAGATCCTGCTCCAGCAGATCCCAGTGATCTTGGGGTCCCAGTTAACCCTTTCCTCTCCCCACTCCCAGCTGGATCTACGAGATCCTATCACAGCAGATTCACCAGTGGATCCCAGTGATCCTGGGGTCCCCATTAACCCTTTCCCTCCTGCTCCCAGCCGTATCTATAAGATCCTGCTCCAGCAGATCCAGCAGTGATCCTGGGGTCCCAGTTAACCCTTTCCTCTCCCCGCTCCCAGCCGTATCTACGAGATCCCGCCACAGCAGATCCCAGTGATCTTGGGGTCCCAGTTAACCCTTTCCTCTCCCCACCCCAGCCGTATCTACGAGATTCTGCCCCAGCAGATCCAGCAGTGGATCTTGGGGTCCCCATTAACCCTTTCCTCACTCTGCTCCCAGCCATATCTACGAGATCCTGCTCCAGCAGATCCCAGTGATCCTGGGGTCCCAGTTAACCCTTTCCTCACTCTGCTCCCAGCCATATCTATGAGATCCTGCCATGGCCCATCCAGCAGTGGATCTTGGGGTCCCCATTAACACTTTTCCCCCCACTCCCAGCAGGATCTATGAGATTCTGCCACGGCCCATCCAGCAGTGGATCCCACAGTCCCCATTAACCCTTTCCTCTCCCCACCCCAGCCGTATCTACGAGATCCTGCCGCAGCGCATCCAGCAGTGGCAGCAGAGCCCCTGCGTGGCCGAGGAGCACGGCAAGCGGCTGCTGGAGCGCATCCGGCGCGAGCAGCACCAGGCGCGGCTGCGGCTGCAGGAGATGGAGCGGCGCTTCCACGAGCTCGAGGGGCTCATCGCCCGCGCCAAGGGCCACCCGCCCCGCGAGGACGAGGAGGTGGGCGCCCCCCGGGGCTGCTGAGGGGTGGGGAGCTCAAAAATTCTTTAATTCTCCCCATTTTGGGTTCCTTTTGAGGCCCTTGTGTTCCCCTGGGCGCCCCCCGGGGCTGCTGAGGGGTGGGGAGACCAAAAATCCCTTAATTCTCCCTGTTTTGGGTTCCTTTTGAGGCCCTTCTCTTCCCCTGGGCGCCCCCCGGGGCTGCTGTGGGCTGGGGAGCCCAAAAACCTTTTAATTCTCCCTGTTTTCGGTTCCTTTTGAGGCCCCTGTGTTCCCCTGGGCGCCCCCCGGGGCTGCTGCGGGCTGGGGAGACCAAAAATTCTTTAATTCTCCCTGTTTTGGGTTCCTTTTGAGGTCCTTGTGTTCCCCTGGGCGCCCCCCGGGTCTCCTGAGGGGTGGGGAGCCCAAAAACCCTGTAATTCTCCCTGTTTTGGGTCATTTTTGAGATTCCCTCTGATCCTTCATGGACTCCTGGGTGTCCCAAAATTCTCTAATTTTCCCCGTTTTGGGTCCCCTTTTGAGGTCTTTTAGTTCTCTAGCTCGCTGCTGAGGGTTGGGGAGACCAAAAATCCCTTAATTCTCCCTGTTTTGGGTCCCCTTTGAGGCCCTTGTGTTTCCCCTGCCTGCTGCGGGCTGGGGAGACCAAAAATTCTTTAATTCTCCCTGTTTTGGGTTCCTTTTGAGGTCCTTGTGTTCCCCTGGGCGCCCCCCGGGGCTGCTGCGGGGTGGGGAGACCAAAAATTCTTTAATTCTCCCTGTTTTGGGTCCCCTTTGAGACCCCTCTGCTCCCCTGGGCACCCACATCCAGCTCCTGGAGATCTGGAGACCCCAAATCCTTTAATTCTCCCCATTTTGGATCTCTCTTGAGATCCCTTCTGGTTCTTCATGAACTCCTGAGTGCCCCCAAATCCTTTAATTCTCCCCATTTTGGGTCCTTTGTGAGATCCCCCCTAATCCTTCAAATATTTTAATTTTCCATTTTGGGTTCCCTTTGAGACCCCTCTGCTTCCCTGGGCACTCACATCCTGCTCCTGGAGATCTGGTGACCCCAAATTCTTTAATTCTCCCCATTTTGGGTCCCTCTTGAGATCCCTTCTGCTTCTTCATGAACTCCTGAGTGCCCCCAAATCCTTTAATTCTCCCCATTTTGGGTCTCCCCTGAGCATCCCCCGAATCCCTGTTCCCCCATCAACACCTGGACCCCCCCAAACCCCTGGAACCTTTTATCCTGGGGTGCCCCCACCCCTTGGGGTGCCCCCTGACCCTGCTGTCCCCAGAGCACGGAGGGGGACAGCGAGGACACGGACCTGCAGATCTTCTGCGTGTCCTGCGGCCACCCCATCAACCCCAAGGTGGCCCTGAGGCACATGGAGCGCTGCTACGCCAAGGTGACCCCAGAACCCGGGGGCTGGGGGGTCCTGGGGTCATTGTGGGATCTGTGGGGTCATTGTGGGATCATCTGTGGGATCATCTGTGGGATTGTCTGTGGGATTGTCCATGGGATCTCTGGGATCTGTGGGATTGTCCATGGGATCTGTTTGGGATCATCCATGGTGTTGTCTGTGGGATCTACAGGGTCATTGTGGGATCTGTGGGGTCATTGTGGGATCATCATGAGATCTGTGGGTATTGTCCATGGGATCTGTGGGATTGTCCATGGGATCTGTGTGGGATCATCCATGGTGTTGTCTGTGGGATCTGTGGGGTCATTGTGGGATTGTCCATGAGGTCTGTGTGGGATCTGTGGGAGCATCTGTGGGATTATCTGTGGGATTGTCCATGGGATCTGTGGGATTGTCCATGGGATCTGTGGGGGAACATCCATGGTGTTGTCTGTGGGATCTGTGGGGTCATTGTGGGATCATCTGTGGGACCTTTGGGGTTGTCCATGGGATCTGTGGGATTGTCCATGAGATCTGTGTGGGATCTGTGGGATCATCTGTGGGATCATCCATGGGATCTGTGGGATCATCTATGGGATCTGTGGGGTCATCTGGGATTTGTGAGATCCATGGGATCTGTGGGGTCATCCATGGCACTCTCTGGGGTCCTGTGGGTTCTGGGATCTGTGGGATCACCTGTGGGATCTGGGGGTTCATTGTGGGGTCTGTGGGATCATCTGTGGGTTCCTGGGATCCACAGGACCTGTGGGATCGTTTGTGGGATCATCCCTGGCACTCTGGTCCCCTGTGGGTTCCTGGGATCTGTGGGATCATCTGTGGGATCTGTGGGATCTCTGTGGGATCTGTGGGATCTCTGTGGGATCTCTGGGGTCACCCATGGGATCTGTGGGATCACCCATGGGATCTGTGGGGTCACCCATGGCACTCCCTGGGCTCCTGTGGGATTTTCTGGGGGACCCTTTTAGGGGAACTTTTGGAGCCCCCAGACCCCACAGAGGCCACGGGGATCCCTTTCCTCAGCTCAGGGGGGCTGGGGGACCCTGGGAAGGAACTTTGGGGGTCTCTATAGGGGCTGTGGGGCCGTGGGGGGGCTCTGTAGGGGCTGGGGCTCCACAGGATCCTGGGGGGGGTTTTGGGGGTCCCATCCCCGCCCCCCTTTTTGACCCCCCCACCCCATTGCAGTACGAGAGCCAAACGTCCTTCGGGTCCATGTACCCCACCCGCATCGAGGGGTGAGTGGGGAGGGGGCTCTGGGGGTGGAGGGGGGGTCCCAGCCCCCCAGATCCTCCTGGGAATGGGTGGGGAGCAACTTGGGGGGACTCCCAGCCCCCCTAAATCCTCCTGGGAATGGGTGGGGAGCACCTTGGGGGGGGTCCCAGCCCCCCTAAATCCTCCTGGGATTGGTGGAGGATCACTCAGGAGGGACCATAGCCCCCGGGAGGGGAGTCACCCTGGGGAAAGGGATCTTTGGGGAACAACCTGGGGGGGGGGTGTCCCAGCACCCCAAATCCTCCTGGGAAAGGATGGGGAGCACCTTGGGGGGGCTCCCAGCCCCCCTAAATCCTTCTGGGAATGGGTGGGGAGCATCCAGGGGAGGGTTTTTGGGAGGGGGAGTCACCCTGGGGAGGGGCACTGGAGGGGAGCACCCAGGGTGGCAGTTTGGGGACAAGGGGTGGTCTCAGCCCCCTAAATCCTCCTGGGATTGGGGGAGGAGCACCAGGGGAGGGTTTTTGGGGAGGGGAGTCACCCTGGGGAGGGGGCACTGGAGGGGGAGCACCCAGGGTGGCAGTTTGGGGACAAGGTGGGTCCCAGCCCCCCAAAATCCTCCTGGTAAGGATGGGGAGCACCTCTGCGGGGGTCCCAGCCCCTCTAAATCTTCCTGAAAA